>WNWK01023085.1:0-31571 GCA_009830355.1 Cherax destructor
CGCAGCTTCAGACTGCAAAAAGGAGAAACGTAGAGACAATCGCAAGTGAACTCCATCGAAACAAGACGTGATTCTTCAGCGGCATTCTACAATAAGACAGCATTTCCGCCGTATATGGTGGAGCCAACACCATCGCTCAAAGTTACACGAGCAAGGTAAGAATTTGATGTTCTGGTTTAAAACAGGGAACTGCGCAGTTCTTGTATTCAAGAACATACAAATTTTTACCTAGGGACGGCGGTTATGCGTGGACTTTTTAGTCCAAAACAGTGAGTAAAACGCCTTTCAGTCCATCTAAGACTGAAATATGGACATACGCTCCTTTGGGGCAATAATTATAATCCCTTGATGTTTATCTTACAGCCCTGTGGAGAGTGTGGCAATATATGGATCCCCTGAGAAGGTGTTGGAGACGGCTGTGACATCTTGGATTCATCAGCTAAGTATTAGCGTAACATACAGTCCACGTTATCGTTGGTACCCATCCTCCACATTCAGTGTGGAGACAGAATGTACTCCTGAAACACGGAGGGGTGGGGTTCACCACCAAGTGCTAGACACAATACATACAACCAAGGAAGAGGTGAGGAGGCTACTAATAGAACTAGATACATCAAAGGCGATGGGGTCAGATAGCATCTCTCTGTGGGTTCCGAGAGAGGGAGCAGATGCACTCTGTGTACCACTAACAACAATCTTCAACACATCTATCGAAACAGGGCAGGTCCCTGAGGTATGGAAGACAGCAAATGTAGTCCCAATTTTTAAAAAGAGGAGACAGACATGCAGCACTAAACTACAGACCAGTATCACTGACGTGCATAGTATGCAAAGTCATGAAGAAGGTTATCAAGAGAAGATTGGTGGAAAGTTATGAGCTTATCAACGACAACCTGCACGGATTCAGGGACGGAAAATTCTGTCACAAACCTATTGTAGATCTATAACAAAGTTACAGCATTAAGACAAGAGAGAGAAAGGGGTGGGTAGATTGCATTTTCTTGAAAAGCAAGAAGGCTTTTGACACAGTTCCACACAAGAGATTAGTGCAAAAGCTGGACGTTCAGGTAGGTATAACAGGGAATGCACGGCAATGGATCAGGGAATACCTGACAGGATGCAGCATCGAGTCATGGTATGTGACCAGGTGTCGGAGTGGGCACCTGTGACGAGCGGAGTTCCACATGGGTCAGTCCTAGGGACGTTGCTGTTTCTGGTACATGTGAATGACATGGCAGAAGGAACAGACTAAGAAGTATGTCTGTTTACAGACGATGTCAAGTTAATGAGGAGAATTCAATCAGAGGAGGACCAGGCAGGACTACAAAGGGATCTGGACAGGCTACAGGCCTGGTCCAGCAAATGGCTCCTGGAGTTCGACCCCGCCAAGTGCAAAGTCATAAAGATCGGGAAAGGGCAAAGAAGACCGCAGATAGAATGCAGTCTAAGGGGCCAAAGACTACAAACCTCACTCAAGGAAAAGGATCTTGGGTGAGTATAACACTAAACACATCTGAAGCGCACATCAACCAAATAACTGATGCGGCATACGGGCGACTAGCAAACCTAAGAACAGCATTCCGACATCTAAGTCGTTCATGACTCTGTACACCGTGTACATCAGGCCCATATTGGAGTATGCAGCACTGGTTTGGAACCCACACCTGGCCAAGCACATCAAGAAATTAGAGGAAGTGCAGAGGTTTGCAACGAGACTAGTTCCAGAGTTAAGGGGCATGCCCTACGAGAAGAGGTTAAGGGAAATCGATACGATAACATATAAAATACTGAGAGAAATCGACCCAGTGGACAAGGACAGGATGTTTCAGAGATGGGACACACTAACAAGGGGTCACAATTGGAAGTTGAAGAATCAGATGAGTGACAGGGATATTAGGAACTATTTCTTCAGTCACAGAGTTGTCAGGAAGTGGAATAGTCTGGAAAGGGAGGTGGAGGCACTATCCACACACAGCTTTAAGAAGAGGTATGATTAAGCTTACGGAGCAAGGAGGGAGTGACCTGGTAGCGACAGGCGAAGTGGCGGGGCCAGGAGCTATGAATCGACCACTGCAAGCACAATTAGGAGAGTACAATTAGAGTACACACACACACAGTCCATTATAATATAAGAGAATGATTATTGCAAGAGAGTATCAAATAACTAATAAAAGTTAAATATAACAATTTCTCTGAGATGATAATGTGCACACACAACCCGCACATATAAAAGGAGAGGAGCTTACGACGACGTTTCGGTCCGACTTGGACCATTTACAAAGTCACACAGTGTGACTTTGTAAATGGTCCAAGTCGGACCGAAACGTCGTCGTAAGCTCCTCTCCTTTTATATGTGCGGGTTGTGTGTGTATTGTTCCAGTCACGGTATTGTGCCTTTTTTGTTATTTATGATAATGTGATTAATTACTTGACCTGTTGTGTTAGTTATTAGTAGTCAAAGGCACTAATCTCTAACAAGGAAAATGCAGTCTACCCACCTCTCTCCTCTCCTGTCTTACTTCTTATACCTTGTTGTAAAACTCCATTATAAGTGTATAAGCTCATTCCTTTTTAGGTGTTCCACTACTCTACTCATGATAATCTTCTCCATGACTTTACTTACTATACACGTCAGTGACGCTGGTCTGTAATTTAATACTTCCTGTTTGTCTCCTGTTTTAAAAATTGGGACTATATTTGGTGTCCTCCACACATCAGGTAGTTGCCCTGTTACGTTAGATGTGTTGAAGATTGTTGTTAGTGGAACACACAATGCCTCTGCTTCCTTTCTCAGGACTTCCTTTCGAGGTATCTAGTTCACTTAGCAGTCTCTTCACTTCCTTCTCGGTTTTGTGTAGTGTGTCCAGCACTTGTTGGTGTACCCTATCATTCCGGTTTGTTGGAAGCCTCTATCTCCAATGACAATGCCTACCTAAATCTCGTGTTGGCTTCTACCACATTTCCTGGTCGTTTCTTGTGATTCCACCCCCTCCTTCCTTCCTCAGCCTAATTACCTGGTTTTTGTCTGTCGTTTTCCATAGAAGTAGTTAGGTCTAAGAGAGGGATCCCAATCATATGTAGCATTTTGCCTAGAAAGGGAGTGCGCAATGAATGGATGTCTAGGGCAATTGGTATAAATTGCTGGCTAGATAGGTATTGCAAGGAACTTCCAATTCCATTCATTGATAACTGGGACAAATTCTATGGCAAACGTGATATGTATGCAAGGGATGGGGTTCATCTCTCTGGGGCTGGAGTGGTTGCATTAGCCGATTCGATTGAGGGGGTCATTGGAGACTTGTCTAGAACTTTAAACTGATAGATTATAGAGGTATGGGTGTTTGTGGGAAACAATCAGGCTGTAGTATTAGGGTTGGAAACAGCAGATATTACCAGGATACCCCAGGGATATGTTTAAAAGATAAGATTCAAAATAAAGTTGCTTGTAAAGGCAAAGCAATTGATCAACAAACAAAGAGAGATAGTAGAGGGCAACGTGTGACTAGCTCCCTTAAGGTTTACTATGCAAATAGTAGGAGTCTAAGAAATAAGATAGATGAGCTAAGATTACTTGCAAGTGCAGGTAATATAGATATTATTGCTATAACAGATACCTGGTTCAACCTGAAAGATGGAGAAATGCCTTCCGAGTGCAACATTCAGGGTTACAAACTATTCCACACTGATAGGGTCAACAGGAAGGGTGGTGGAGTGGCGATGTATGTCAGAGATAATTTAAATTGTTGTGTTAGACAAGATATAAGATTAGTAACAGCGGACACAGAATCAGTTTAACTAGAGTTTCTCGAGGGTCGTGAAAAATTAATTTTGGGTGTGATTTACAGGCCTACAAGTCTGGATAGGGAGTGCAGTAAGCTGCTATGGGACGAAATTCATAAGACGTCTAGATATGAAAATGTTGTGTTAATGGGAGATTTTAACTTTAGACAAATTGATTGGAACAATGAGACAGGTAATCTTGAGTCTAGTGACTTTCTTGATACGGTTCAGGATTGTTTTTTAAAACAGTTTGTGACAGAACCAACTAGAGGTAGCAACATGCTTGATTTGGTTCTTGCTAACAAAGAATCACTAATTAATAATTTTGAGGTTAATGAAGAGCTTGGGGAAAGAGATCACAAATCACTTAGTTTTAATATATCATGGAATTACCCAGGTAACTGCAATCAAGTCTCTGTTCCAGACTTTCGTGTAGCCGACTTCATGGGGCTGAGAAATTACCTAGGTGGGCTAAATTGGGATGACCTGACTATGGGTCAGGTAGGTGGTTTTGGTTGCCAATATGACGTTTTCCAGAGCGTAGTTCTAGCTGTCCAGACAACTTTTGTTCCAAGTAGGGAAATTAGATCAAACAAAAATGATCCTAAATGGATGAACAATAGATTAAAACATCTCATTGGTCGAAAGAGAGGCGTATCAAAAGAGGGGATGGACAGATAAGAAATCAATATTTTCAATTAAAGAGAGAAATAAAAAAAGGAATAAGAAAAGCAAAAAGGGATTATGAGGCTAAGGTCGCAAGGGATTCGAAGACTAACCCAAAAGGGTTCTTTCAGGTATACAGAAGTAAGATTAGGGACAAGATAGGCCCACTTAAGAGTAACTCAGGACAGATCACGGACAGTGATAAGGATATGTGTGAAATTTTCAATACTTACTTCCTCTCAGTTTTTACTCAGGAAGATACTAGCGGAATTCCAGAACTAATAAATTATGTAGAACAGGAAGATAATAGACTATGCTCGATTGGGGTAACTAGTGACATGGTTCTCAGACAAATAGAGAAATTAAAACCTAACAAATCCCCAGGCCCTGATGAACTGTTTGCAAGAGTTTTAAAGTTTTGTAAAGATGAACTTAGCAAACCTTTGGCAAATCTTTTCAATATATCACTACACACTGGCATAGTGCCAGACAAGTGGAAAAGAGCAAATGTAATACCTATTTAAAAGGCAGGTGATATATATATATATATATATATATATATATATATATATATATATATATATATATATATATATATATATATATATATATATATATTAAAGTCGTGCCGATTAGGTAAAACTGGTCAATTAGCAAGAACTCATCTAAAATTAAATCCTTTCTCAAATTTTCTCTTATACGTTTAAAGATATATTTTTTCATTTATGTTAATGTAAGAATTTATAATTTTGTACCAAGAGAAACTTTGAAAACCTACCTAACCTTATTACAACAAGCGCAATTTAATTTAGCCTAACCCAACTAAATATATTTTAGATACTTTAACATTAATTTAATAATAAACAAACACAATGAAATATATTTTTTCGTTATGCTCAGAATGATTTTGGCGAAATTATTGCATACACAAATTTTCACTTGTCTTATATGGCAAGGTGAGCGTTGCTATTTAAGCCAAAATCGAAAGTTTTACCTAATCGGCACGACAAAAAAAAAATATATATATATATATATATATATATATATATATATATATATATATATATATATATATATATATATATATAGTTGTCGTGCCGAATAGTTAAAACTTGCTATTTTGAGCTTAAAAAAGCAACGCCCTTCTTGCCGAATAGGAAAAAAACGAAAATTTTTATGCAATACATTTCAGAATTTCACACACACAAACAGCTTTTAGAAGTCTTCCCTCTAAATGTTGCCGTTTTCTCGTCACTTTAAAGGGACATGTTGTCTCGTGGGAGGCCAGTGACTTCTATATATATAATATATAATATAATAATATCTTTTATTTACTACAAGTACATGTACATGGTATACAGGCCTAGCTGACATCAGTGACATACTACTATATAGAAAGCCCCTTGTTATGCAGAGCATTTTGGGCAGATTAGGTCAGTGTCCTAGGATGCGACTCACACCAGTCGACTAACACCCATGTACCCATTTTACTGATAGGGAACATAGACAACAGGTGTAAAGAAACACGCCCAATGTTTCTGCTCTGGCTGGGAATCGAACCCAGGCCCTTGCCGTGTGAAGCGAGAGCTTTAGCCACCAGTTATTGATGTCATAGAGGAATATGACCGAATTTTTTATTATTGCCACGAAAATTTCGTTTATGCTATTACAATATCAATGCTTGAGGGATTTTTCTAATGCTAGTATATTCATCCTTCTAGCTGTGGGAACTGTTGTGCCTGGGGGCACTTCCTGTACCCTCCTCTCTCCCTCCCTCACTCACTCCAGTGAAAACGATCCTTTGGGAACGTACTTGCTTGGACATCCTACTCTTTTCTGCAATTTTGCAAGCTCCTGATGTGTTGATTGCAACACGAAAGGCCTAGAGCTATCATTCTACTCCCCCGTGGTTGTTTTGCTTACTGTATCACTTGGATTGCGATATTTGCTATAATATATATATATATATATATATATATATATATATATATATATATATATATTATATATGTCGTGCCGATTAAGTAAAACTGGTCAATTAGCAAGAACTCATCTAAAATTAAGTCCTTTCTAAAATTTTTCTTATACGTTTAAAGATATATTTTTTTCATTTATGTTAATGTAAGAATTCATAATTTTGTACCAAGAGAAACTTTGAAAACCTACCTAACCTTATTACAACAAGCGCAATTTAATTTAGCCTAACCCAACTAAATATATTTTAGATACGTTTACAATAATTTAATAATAAACAAACACAATGAAATATATTTTTTTCGTTAGGTTCAGAATGATTTTGCCGAAAATATTGCATACACAAATTTTCACTTGTCTTATATGGCAAGAAGAGCGTTGCTATTTAAGCCAAAATTGCAAGTTTTACCTAATCGGCACGACATTATATATATATATATATATATATATATATATATATATATATATATATATATATATATATATATATATTTACAGTGGACCCCCGGTTTTCGTTATTTTTTCGTTCCAGAATGCTGTTCAAGTGCCATTACCAAACGAATTTATTCCCATAAGGAATAATGTAAAAGTAGACTAGTCCTTTTAGATCCCCAAAAATACACTTATAAAAGCATTTAAAAAATACACTTACATAAAAGGCGAGTTTCGAGCAGGACGAACACTGGGGGTCCACTGTATAATATATATATATATATATATATATATATATATATATATTATATTTCAGAAAACCTACAAATAATTGTTCCTATGTACACTATTACTCTTCACATCAAGATAGAGTTAAAGTGTCGGTTTTTTCTTCAATGTTTTTGAGAGCTTTACGTATTTGTAGTTCAGAGTTCATAGAAGAAGAAATCTCTAAAATTTATGAAATAGCTAATGATTTAAAATACCCAAGAAACATAATTGATAAATCTTTTAAAATAGCTAGGAATACTTTTTACAATCCAAAAAGGGACAACCAACCTTATTCAACCAAAAATATGTTGGTTCCCCCTTACCATGAAAACTTGGTTGATATGCCTTCCTTTCTTAAGAATTTTAATATCAAAGTTGTATTTAAAAATCTTGATACAGTAAAAAGACTTTTGATAAAAATTCCCCCAAAATGCTGACGGATGTGTCTATAAGATTCCCTGTAAAATATGCGATAAAGTTTATTATGGTCAAACTGGTAAAAGTCTTGAACTAAGATTAAAACAACATAAATATAGCATTAGAACTGGACAAGATTCTAATGCTCTATTTATTCATGTGAGAGATTTTAATCATCCAATTGATTTTCAAAATGCTGAGAAGGTTGTATCAAGCAAGTCCATGGTTGAGATAAATATAATAGAATCATGTTTCATTAAAAGCAGTTTTGAAAATAATATGAATATTTCTTTTGGTTTATATAAATTTGATTCATTTATAATTAATAAAATTTGGGAAGAATTTAATGATAAATTGGACTAATCTTAATTCTTGGGAAGAGTTTCAGGTCCTTTCTTATGTTCCTCTTCACAGAGTCGTGAGATGTTACGCTACTGTGAGGTGTAGTCTTTGTTAGTGTGATGTGACTGTGAGGTGTAGTCTCGCCCTTATATAAGCCCTTCTTGTCATGTTTCCTGTTATAGTTCCTTGATAATGTGAGTAGTCACGAAAGCGCTTGGAATTCTTCTATTTTTCATAGTGGTTTTCTTGCATATTTTGATATCACCTGTTTACTGTGATCTTTTTGCATATTATATATATATATATATATATATATATATATATATATATATATATATATATATATATATATATATATATATATATATATATATATAATGTCGTGCCGATTAGGTAAAACTTGCGATTTTGGCTTAAATAGCAACGCTCTTCTTGCCATATAAGACAAGTGAAAATTTGTGTATGCAATAATTTCGCCAAAATCATTCTGAACCTAACGAAAAAATATGGTTGATTGTGTTTGTTTATTATTAAATTATTGTAAATATATCTAAAATATATTTAGTTGGGTTAGGCTAAATTAAATTGCGCTTGTTAAAATAAGGTTAGGTAGGTTTTCAAAGTTTCTCTTGGTACAAAATTATAAATTTTTACATTAACATAAATGAAAAAAATATATCTTTAAACGTATAAGAGAAAATTTTAGAAAGGACTTAATTTTAAATGAGTTCTTGCTAATTGACCAGTTTTACCTAATCGGCACGACATATATATATATATATATATATACACACACACACACACACACACACAATGCTCACCAACGCTTCAGAAAAGGTCAAAGATCGTCTCCTAGCGGTGAAGGCACAACACTCAGATTTCCTTCTAGCTGTTCCCATCTCCTCTCTGGGGACTCGACTCGACCCACAGGCCATTCGGATTGGTGTTGCTCTTCGCCTAGCCGCCCCCATACTCACCGAACATAGGTGTATTTGCGGCAGGGCGACGGCTGATCAATTCGGACTTCATGGTCTAATGGTTCACACAGAAGGAAAGTATGCTAGACATGAGGAGGTCATGACATCATAGAGAGAAACCTCGCCACAGCCCGTTGCCCAGCTCAACGGGAACCACAAGTGCAGAGGTCTGATGGAAGTCAAAGGCGTCCTGATGGAGCCACTATGCTACCCTGGAAGGATGGTAAGCAGATTGCTTGGAACTACACCTGTGCTGCCACAATGGCAGACATCTACTTGCCATACTCCGTACTCCGTAGCCGAAGGGGGTGGAACTGCCAGCCGCAGGGAGACTCCAGAAGACTCGTAAATTTGAAGGCCTTCCCTCTTGCTATAACTTCATCCCAATAGGGTCGGAGACCCATTGATCATGGGTCAAGTGTGCTCCAAAGTTTCTCAAAGAGCTGGGTGAAAAACTCATCATAGAAATCAAGGACCACAGGGCGACCAGCTTCCTCTTTCAGAGACTCAGTGCTGCGATCCAGAGTGGAAATGCCTGCAGCATCCTGGGCACGCGGCCCACTGCCGGGGAGCTGGACGAAGTATTTGACACGTAGCTCTGAGTTGTTATCTATGTTGTTTTACTCCCTATTGTATTCTTGTCAATGTATTTTGTCAATGTATTTTGTCTTGAAATAAATTTTATATATATTCAAAAGATGGGGTGGTAGGGAAAGTGGAATATTCAAATGGCTTCAGAAAGAAATCTAAATATTCTTCCTTGAAGCCTTTTTATCCACATCTCCGAGGCTATGGGACCACAATTTACACCAGAGGTGGACCCCATCCTATAATATATAATATATATATATATATATATATATATATATATATATATATATATATATATGTCGTGCCGATTAGGTAAAACTGGTCAATTAGCAAGAACTCATTTAAAATTAAGTCCTTTCTAAAAAATTCTCTTATACGTTTAAAGATATATTTTTTTCATTTATGTTAATGTAAAAATTATAATTTTGAACCAAGAGAAACTTTGAAAACCTACCTAACCTTATTACAACAAGCGTAATTTAATTTAGCCTAACCCAACTAAATATATTTTAGATACGTTAACAATAATTTAATAATAAACAAACACAATGAAATATATTTTTTTCGTTAGGTTTAGAATGATTTTTGCGAAATTATTGCATACACAAAATTTTGCTTGTCTTATATGGCAAGAAGAGCGTTGCTATTTAAGCCAAAATCGCAAGTTTTACCTAATCGGCACGACATATATATATATATATATATATATATATATATATATATATATATATATATATATATATAGAGAGAGAGAGAGAGAGAGTTTAAATATGCATTCACAACCTTTCATGTACGTACATATTCATCCAATAATCAATAAATAAATTTGTTTACTAAACAACAGAACTATCGGTGCTTTGGATTACGACACAGATGTATTAAAGTTGAAACTCGACGTCAAATACAATATAAATCCATTAGGCGCTGATCCACCGGGAGGCCTGGTTATAGAACAGGCCGCGGGGACGTCGATCCCCGGAATACCCTCCAGGTAGTGCTTCGATCTTTTAAAAAAATACCTTTACATAAAACACAAACGCAACCTTCCTAACACATTCTCTATGTAATTAAATATGACTAGAGACCTGTGTGTTACCGTGTGTGTTCTGACACACATCAAGTGATGCACTTAAATTAATGCGTTTGGTACCTATTAAATAAATGGAATGGTGGAACGAAATATTTAAATATCTCGAGGAAAAATACCGTGATTTTCCCTGTAATATTTCTGCATATATAAATATTGTGGTCCTTCATGGGGAAGCTTCCTTGCCTGACCGAGGGAACTCGTCTTCCTTGGACCTCCAAGGAAGAGAATATTCTCATTTAGTGATATCCAGCTCTTGGACAGAGGAAAGAAGAGGGAAGGGAAGCTTTTTTGACCCTCTTCTGACGAAGCTTCCGTAGTCTCTAATTACAGGTAATGGTATACAGTGATATGTGAACATAAGCACTGAGTACAGCAGAGGTTTCACTGGACCTAGCCATGCATCAACCCCTTATCCAGCCCCCACCATCCTCTCTCATTCATTCACTGCATCTGATCAACCCATTCTAACCCCACCTAACATTAACTTCATTGACATTTAATGTCAATCGTATTTGACATTTAATCTCACATGTCAGTGTGGCGCTATAAACGAGTTGTCAATTTCAATTAGCCTTATGGCCTATCAGTTGCATAAACAATAGTTCAAGGCTGCACTTCACCAATACAATACAATAACCTCCAATAACCTATGACCAGCATTGGTTGTCAAGGGTTACAGACACTATTACTTTACGTAGGTCTAAAAATAGATATACGAGTGAAAAGTGTTTGATTTGAACACGACATAAATATGGGCGAGTAGGTAATCTCTATTTTCCCTCCATTCACATGTTACATTAAGAACACCTTCATTTCTAAAATGGGATTTAAAGTAAACATTTAGTGTTCAGAACATAGTGACAAAAAAAAAACAGCAGTGTGTATCACTGGCAAATAAATGAGCACTGCAGTTGGTCTACGGGATGTGGTTTTAGAGAGGTGAGGCAGTGAGGGAGTAGTGTGTGAGGGTGGGAGTAGCGTGTGAGGGAGTAGTGTGTGAGGGTGGGAGTAGCGTGTGAGGGAGTAGTGTGTGAGGGTGGGAGTAGCGTGTGAGGGAGTAGTGTGTGAGGGTGGGAGTAGTGTGTGAGGGTGGGATTAGTGTGTGAGGGAGGGAGTAGTGTGTGAGGGTGGGAGTAGTGTGAGGGTGGGAGTAGTGTGTGAGGGTGGGAGTAGCGTGTGAGGGTGTGAGTAGCGTGTGAGGGTGGGAGTATAGAGTGAGGGGTGGAAGTAGAGTATGAGGGTGGGATTAGTGTGTGAGGGTGGTAGTAGTGTGTGAGGGTGGTAGTAGTGTGTGAGGGTGGTAGTAGTGTGTGAGGGTGGTAGTAGTGTGTGAGGGTGGTAGTAGTGTGTGAGGGTGGGAGTCAGAGGTCTGCTTTATATATAATTATTTGACAATGAATCCTTAAATAATGGGATAATTATAAATGTAGAGTATTCAGAAAGTATCTAGACATGTGTTAAGAGTGTGTTTGAGATTGTGGCAGTGTATGTGTCTCTGTGTCTGTTCCTTTTTCATTCAACAAAATTAGATGCATCAGCAGTGTGCTGCTACTCTATTCTATATGATAGTTACACAGTGAGAACCAAAGCTATTTATGTTTTCCTCTCATATTCTATCGCACAGGATGGTTGTCCACAGTGTTGAAATATGTCAGCCTGAGCTAGGATAATTCAGGAGGGTCAAGTCAGGGTCAAGTCAGGGTCAAGTCAGGGTCAAGTCAGGGTCAAGTCAGGGTCAAGTCAGGGTCAAGTCAGGGTGTTGAACAAAATAGTCAAACTGCTTGCTTCGGCGCCTTAATTTAATCTGATTTTTAAATATTTTGTATCATTCTGTTATGTTTTAAGTTTCCTTGAAAATAATAAATATATTAATCACAAATAATAAAACCTTATTGAAAATATTAAAAAGGAATCTAAAGGTGATATTAGTAACTTTACACTCATTGGGAGAGAATTTTATAACAGTGTTGAACAAGAAACCATCGATCACGAGTGCTGTAACTCTAATGTAATCCTTCAAATAATTATGGCCAAAAATGGAACGTCGTACTGAAAACATCACTCAGAGGGAGAGGATTATAAGAATGAGTGAAAGTGGTGCATACCAGCAAAAATCGCAGCATAGTTTAGACTGTCTAGAGCATATCATCATTGTCTAAAGAGGTGGAATGAGGACCATTCCCTCAACCAAAGAGTATTTGACTACCTCCAGAGTCACCCAATTACCGATACAGTTGCTTATAGAGATCGCCTGCCTCTATGTGTCTACCCGTGATATTAGGTAACGATTACATACGAATTCCAGCCAAAAAAAATCTAGGTTAATCAACACACATCGTTAGCTTCGACTGCAGTTTACTAAACGATAACTAATTTGTTAATACAGTTGTTATATCATTATATGGACATGCGAGATTCCAGGTGCAATTACTGCCACATAAAGGACATCAGTAGGACCACTGGCATAAGAAAAGGAACCTGACAGACAGAATCACCAGTTCTTTAGAGATTTGTTCTCTGAACAAACTAGCAAGATCTCAGAACTTGTGAACACACACGTAACCCACCCTGCTACTTGTCTCTGTTCAGTAGGTGGCTTTGTGCCTTATACAAGACCGCAGAGCTACGTTCGAGCTGCTTGTCCGGTGTTCTACCTGTCTCAAGGGGAAGCACTTTACACACCCATCAACTCAAGTTGAACACAGTCACGGTAACCATTCTATCAACAACCTGTCGGCCAACATTAGAGGCGTCAATAGCAGTACTGGGAAGCTCACGCACAGTTCTGTGAACACTCAACCCCCAGACATGATCGCCGTTATTGAGACATTTCTCGACGCCGATTCCAGAATATTTTGCTAGAATTGCTGGCTACCCTTCATGGATGAGAAGAGACAGGCAAGGACAATGAAGAGGAATTGCTGTCTGATTTTCTAAAAGTGTACATGTCCAGCTTATTGATGATGTCATCTCTAAGCACTTGAATATGATGTTCTTCAAGCTATGCATAATCACTAGCACCTCTGTACTAGCAAGTTCAATGTACAGATCTCAGTGTTAACATGCAGACCCCATCAACTTCCTGATGGAAAATGTGGACTTCCTTCTGCTTCAACACAAATGTCAACATATGATAATTGTTGGTGACCTCAACCAACATCTTATACAGAGGGACTTTGATGACCTTGTAGTGTTTGACATGTGAAACTTTGTTGTTTTTTTTACTCATCTCTGGGTCTTCCCTTGACCCATTAGTGTGCAATCTATCTGATGGTATAGTCACTGGTCAACAACCCCTTGGCTATGTTGGATCATCTGACGAAGATTTCACCAGAACGAGGTAAAGAATCTACTCGCAAAATCAGGCTGTGAGAAAGAGGAATCTGGCCAGCTCTTTCCTCTGAGCTCGCCACCTCTGATTAGAATGCTCTCCTTCAAAATCATGTTGACAACCAAGTAAATGCTTTCGCTGAACACATCCTTAATCTCCAACAAGAATACCGGCAGTATGTGACAAAGCCTACAAATCAGCTTTGGTTTGGCTTTCGTTGTCTAAAAGCTGTTACTGCTAAGTACAAGGCTTGGAGAAAGTATAAGAAACCTCCCACTATCTATAAGTGTAACCTGAACAGGCAAGCCTGTTGGCAAATGAAAAAAGTCCAAAAGTTGGCCATCTCTAGATGGGAAATTGAGACGATAAGAATACTGGCATTAGGTAGAGTGGGCTCCAAAACCTCATGGTCCTTGGTAAAGGACTGACAAAGGTATTCCCCTGATGAAATTATTCCACCTTTAAATCGGCAGAATAGGGCCGTCTCTACTAGAGGTAAGGGAATGCTGACTACTTTGCTGAACACTTTGCTGCCAAGATGCTGGTTCATGATCTAGCACAAAAACCTTCTTTGTTAGCCACATCAGTTGTATCGAAATTGTCTGAGGTGGTAAAAAGAAAGGATGAAGTGTATCTTCTCCTTAAATTGAGCCAAAAAATGGCTGTGGGCCCAGAAAAGGTGAGCCCATCATTGCTGAGTAGGTGTGCAGACTAGTTAGCAGCACCTGTAACTCGCATCTATCAGCACTGCGTTGCAGTGTAAATGGCCTTCTCTGTGGAAGGAGGTAACTGTAGTCCCTGTTCGCAAAAAGAGGAGCAGAGCGAAAATTAGCAACTACAGACCTGTCAATCACTGGCAAGAATCTCGAGACAATAATCTCACAGCAGATGACAGTGTTTTTCGACTACCACTTCCTTCTGTGTGACCGTCACTACGGCTTCAGAAAAGGTCAATCTGCTGCTGATCTGCTGTTAAACCTTTCCGTAAAGTGGCACCATTCACTGAATGAATCCAGTGTCAGCTGTGTAGTAGCACTGGACATGGCTGGTGCTTTCGTCAGAGTATGGCACCAGGGTCTCATGACAAAACTGCAGTTGGTCAGTCCAAGGTTGCTCAACCTAGACAAACATCTCCTTCAGGGACTCTGTCCCCCAGAGTTTGAAGGGCTTATATCAGTTTTGGCAAATCTTTAAGTCTTATTTGTTTTAAAATCAGGCACTAGAATTCTCCGGCTCTGCACTATGCACCTTCAGTGACTACCTTCAAGATAGATCTCTAACCGTAGTTTTCAACGAGATAGAAGCAACAAAACATTACTGGTGCAAGTTTTCCGCAGGGAGGTGTGCTTGGGCCATTGTAATGAAATGTCTGCTTCATCCCAGAATCCCATGAATGTGCAGACGACTGTACTCTGTCATTTACTTATCTAAGAGAGGAAATTCCAGCTGCTCTAAGTTACATCAATCATCAGCTTACAGCTATATCAGCCTAGGCATACGATGGCAGGTCAGATTTCCTACTGAGAAAACGCAAATAATGGTCTCTAGGCACCATGTTTGTAATGCTGGAGAAGTGGTTAGAATGAATGGGACAGTGTTGATACCCAGGGATGAAGTAGATATCCTTGGAGTGAAAACTGTCTCCAAACAGACTATGAGGAACCTCGTTGTAAATTTTGCAAACAAAGCAACCAGGAAGCTAAAAGCACTTTTACGTATCTCGCATCAGGTTGACAACAGAGGATTCTAGATTCTGTAAGAGGCACAAGTACGATCACACCATGAGTATGATCCACTTTCTTGGATTTCCTGCTCTACATCTCATCTGCGACTTCTTGACAGAGTAGAAAAGATAAAAAGACAACTCACATCTCACCTTGACCCGGCATGGACAGATCTGTAATTTCAACAGAGTCTTCAACACCGGGAGGATGTGGGTGCCTTTCTGTTATGTACAAGGCTAATGTTTTCAAAATACCACACATGGCTCCACTCAGCGGACAGCGAGAAGTGAGCTTCTAAACAATAAGACGGACAGCAAACAGGAAATATACACTGGTTGTACCCTTTTCCAAAACATCAATTCAACTGAGATCCTTTATTCCTTGGATAACTCGAATCTGGAACATGTTCATGGAGCATAACGACATCAACAAAATAAAGTCAATTGACCAAAGGAAATTGCTGGCCCACAAATGACTCCAAACTTCATCCTGTTCCCTATTTGTATGTCTCATAACAATAAAAGGCTTTAAAATGAGCTGATATAAGTCAAAGCTCTTAGCTGTAAATAAAGTTAGGAACCATTAACCTAACCTTGTAAAATCCAGTGTAAAAGGAGAGAGAGAGAGAGAGAAGGTGGGATTGGGTTGTCGTGGGAAGACGTGGGGGGGGGGGGGGTCGTGGGAAGACGTGGTGGGGGGTCGTGAGAAGACGTGGTGGGGGGTCGTGGGAAGACGTGTGTTAGTGTGCTCCACAAACAATACTAATTATTATTTAACTGCGACGGTTGGTTAGGAAAAAAAACTGTTCAGTGACACTGTGCTTCCTACGCCACGCCAGAAAAAGGAGTCAATACCTTCTGGGAATTAATATTAAGAAAATCATTGTAATTTAAATGTGTTATATTCAGCTTTCGTATTGTGCGAGTAGAGTTCCTGGCATCCTATGGTATCGCCATCCACACTATTACATGAAGTCTATCTGGAGCGTATTCCGGGGGTCAACCCCCCTTCGGCCCGATCCATGACCAGGCCTCCCGGTGGAACAGTGCCTGATCAACCAGGCTGTTACTGTTGGCCGCACGTAGTCCAACGTACGAACCACAGCCCGACTGATCCGGCACTGACTTTAGGTATCTGTCCAGCTCCCTCTTGAAGGCAGCCAGGGGTCTATTGGTAATTCCCCTTATGGCTGGTGGGAGGCTGTTGAACAGTCTTCGGCGCCGGACACATATTGTGTTTTCTCTTAGTGTACTAATGGCGCCTCTACTTTTTATTGAGGGTATGTTGCATCGCCTGCCCAGTCTTTTGCTTTCGTAGGGAGTGATTTTTATGTGCAGATTAGGGATCAGCCCCTCTAGGTTTTTCCAGGTGTAGATTATGAAGTGTCTCTCTCGCCTGCGCTCCAGTGAGTACAAGTCAAGTGCTTCCAAGCGTTCCCAGTAGTTAAGGTGTTTGACGGAACTTATATGTACAGTAAAAGTTATCTGTATATTCTCCTTATCTGCGATTTCACCTGCCTTGAATGGAGATGCTAATGTATTCCAGGATAGAGAGAACAAGTGATTTAAAAAGGAACGTTCTCTTTATCCATCCTTTAATTTTCCTGGTGGATGTGATAATGGCACTGTTGTGATCCTTGAAGTTGAGGTCCTCAGACATTACCACTCCCAGCCTGCACATCGAGTATCTCATGTCTTTTTTTTGTGATATTTAATAACATCTGGGTGCTATAAAACACCCTGATTGTACAGCTATAGCACTTCGCTATAGCTGTGGAAAACTACTGCAGGCATATCTTAAATGCCTGGGGCGAACATATTCCTTTCGCTCTCTCATAGAATGCAAGATAGAAGGAGACTTCTGTTGTAGTCAAGTGGCTCTTCTCAGGGATCTGAAAGGTACCCATTAACCTGTGCAAGAGGCAGATAAGGATTAAAACACCGTACCTGAATATTCCATTACAATTTATTTGGTCACAGAAGAGAAAACAAATCCATTAGCCAACAACGATGCAAGCCTGGGATATGTCAGCTCCATTCCTGCTCCTAACAATACACTTGACATGATTTCTCTTCGAATTTCTCCACCAGTGACTGCTGTAGACTATAATTAGCTGACCGACACTGTACCTGAACAAGTGCCAGGCCAAAGCACGCGCAGCAGAGAAATATCTGGTAGGGCTGGACGAGGACGTGGAAGAGATCGTTGAAGAGAAAGAGAGCCACCCACAGCCCTCTCACCAATACAGGCCCAGGAAAGCACACCCCAGGTACATAATCATCAGGCTCAACAGCAGCATAGCATACAAAGAAATCAGTTGTCGAATCAGCAGTAAATCACAAAAGGTGCAAAAAATAGATATCATCCTCCCGCTGTCACTAAAGGGGTGCAATTACTATCACTAGAGGGAAAATCAAGAAGACCACTGTCGTGGGCATCAAGGATCACTAGTTCCTTGAAGATTTATTCTCTGAAGATACCAGCAGGATCTTAGAACCGGTGAACGTTCTTACACTTTCCCAACCCAGCTACTCCCATCTCAGCACATCAGGTGATTGCGTGCCTTATACAAGATCACAGAGCTACGTCCAAGTGGTTGCCCCGGTGTCATATCTGTCTCTTACACACCTATTTAGTCAATCTGAACACAATCATGAAGAGCCAGTCTATCAGCATCCTACTGCCTAACATTAGAGGCTTCGTTACCAGTGTTGGTAAACTCACGCACAGTTACCTGAACACTCATCGTCTCGATATGATCGTCTCGAGACATTTCTGGACAAGACTAAAAAAAAGTTTGCTCGAATTGCTGGCTACACCTCATGGATGAGAAGAGACAGGTAAAGACAAGGAGGAGGAGTTGCTGTGTACTTTTCTAACAGTGTACATGCCCAGCTCATTGATGCTGCTAGTCCTAATCACCTGGAAATAATATTCTTCTGGCTATGCATTAACCCTAGTACCTCTGTACTAGCATGAGTAATTTACTAACCTCAATGGTAGCAAGCAGACCTCATCATCTTTATTGATATATTTCTTAATATGTTTTATTAAAGTTTTATGCTCCTTTTCATTATCTGATCTTTGACTTTTGGAAACAATGAGTTATTTAATTGGCTTATATACTATCTACTGATAGCCCTCTTATCCATTTGAATATTGGCTCCTGATTTGACAGGGCATAGGTTTGTTTGACACACACACATTTAACAAACAAGTCATGCACATTATCTCTACTACACCCACGAAAATGCAAACAGCCCACCTTCAATATTTCCTTCTTTGACTTTTCAGTAATTGATACAGTAGAAGGGGTTATTTAGCCCATTGCTCCGGGAATTTTAGTCACTTTCTTCGACATGCATTGCTTAGAGATGAAGGAATGTTAACCAATTTCTCATGGAAATGAAAGAAAGCAATAGCAGAGGAAGGTCTATTAAGAAATTTGTATGAAAATCATAGGAGTGTTTATACACATACATACAGATGCATAATCGTAGGGTATGCTGATAAAGCAGGGCACTGTGAATACTTTAACTAAATTGAAAACGGTAAAATATCCATATATCTCCGGTGCTGAATAGTGTTCTAGAGTGATAGATCCAGTCAAAGAAAGAGCTTCCATTATCTTTGGCAAAGGCCAGTGACAGACTGAGAGTGGTCAGGACGCCCAAGAGAGGTGCACACTTACTCTGCTCTCCATCTTCCTCTCTAACTCTCTTGCTCTCCATTTTTTACTCTCTTATCTCCCTCTCGCTTTCATTTACTCCATTTCATCGCGATCTTTCGATGTTCGCCTTGCTCTCTCTCTCTCGTTCTCTCTCGATCGCTCTCTCGCTCTCTCTCGCTCTCTTTTTTTACACAGGGTTTGACAAGGTTAGGTTAAGGATCCCTAGCTTTATTGACAAGCTATTTACACATTAAGGGTTCCTAAATTTATTGACAAGCTAAGAGCTGTTACCTACATCAGCTCATTTGAAAGTAATTTTATTGTTATGAAACATTCAAGTAGGGAACAGGATGAAGTTGGAGCCATCTGTGCCCCAGCATTTTCATTTGATCAACTGACTGTCTAGTTGACATCATAATGATGTACGAATGTGTTCCAGACTCGAGTCATCCTGGGGATAAATGTTCTCAGATGAAGTGATGTTCTGGAGAAAGGTACAGCTAGAGTGAAGTTGCTGCTTTCTGCCCGTCTTGTGGTCTATTAGCTTGCTTCTCGCTGTCCTCGAAGTGGAGCCAGTGTTGGTCTTGTACATAACACTAAGGCCACCCACATACAGGATGGGTCCAGGCGAGAGATGAGACGTCTTCCTCTGTTCTCTCCCTCTACCTCCCTCCCTCTCCCCCTCTCCCTTCCTCTCCCTCCCTCCCTCTCCCTTCCTCTCCCTTCCTCTCCCTCCCTCCCTCTCCATCCTTCTCCATCCCTCTCCATCCCTCTCCATCCCTCTCCCTCCCTCTCCCTCCCTCCCCCCTCCCTCCCTCTCCCTTACCCCATCTCTTTCTCAAGGAAAACGAGGAAGAGGCTGAGGCTGAGCCGATTATACGAAGATTAGAAAAGACAGGGAAGAAGGGGAGATAGGAGAGGAGTACCCCCAACTTCCCCTCCCTCTCTTTTTCCAAGAGACAATCCTTCTACCTACCCTCCCAGGTATTGACCCTTTCCCCTTCCCCCTTTCCTTGTGTCTGTCTCCTCACCCTGACAATCCCCTCTTCTCCAATCATCCTAAAGCTCTGCGCCCACCAGTTCCGTGCCAGACCACCCATCAATTGAAGGGAAGACGTCGAGATGCCTCTGAAGGGACCTTAGTCCAAGCTACCATCCTCATGAATCGAACATAATAACCTTCTATTCCCCAGATTCTTTTTGACCGTTATGACTTTAGCGTCACACAGTGAACGTAATATTTATACGTCATTCCACCATGATCCAAACCATATATATTGGCTTCACATGATATTCTTCCATTCTCCAGTCGAAACCTCACTGCCCCATTCTAATATTTCGCTTTACACAGTCCACCTCCCTCACACTTCATGTATTCCAACCTCTAGCTTACCGCAGGCTATCAACACTCTTTCCCCAGTGTTATCACAAATACATGTTACAGCTAAACAGGATTCATACAGCGTCTGGAGAATGGGATAAAGATCCCATCACCGTCATCAAGGAAACTTTCTTGAGTGGCTCACTTCTCCCAGCCATTAGACCTGGGAACTAGGCTTAAAAACATCTCGTGGCTGCTGCTCATATGAAACATAGGAAGCATTTCAAATCCCCTTTTTACTGGAAATCAAATTATCTAATCCCAGGCCTCCACTCTCCATGCATGATTGTGTACAATCTCCACACATGCCTATGTGCGATATAAAAGCAGGATTGTATACAGTTTCCAAGCATGATTTAATACAGTTGAGACTCGGATATTATACAATATTTAAGCATGATTTCATACAATCTCAGGGCATAATTATAAGTAATCCCGAAGCACGAATATGTACAAACTCTAAAAATAATTATATACATTCTCGAAGTACAACTGTGTACAATCTCCAAGCATGACTGTACAATCTCCAAGCATGACTGTACAATCTCCAAGCATGACTGTACAATCTCCAAGCATGACTGTACAATCTCCAAGCATGACTGTACACAATCTCCAAGCATGACTATGTACAATCTCCAAACATGACTATGTACAATCTCCAAGCATGACTGCAGAAGTTAAAATTATTAATTTGCCTTCAAGACACAGACTAATCAAATTGTAATCCTCAGATTAAAACATGTAAGTTTTCAAAAATCTAAACAAGAAACAACATTGATATAGATGTTCTGGTGCTGCTGCTCCACGACCACTAGCACCCCATTCACACCCACCACCACTAGCACCCCCTTCACACCCACCACCACTAGCACCCCTTCAAACCCACCACCACTAGCACCCCCTTCACACCCACCACCACTAGCACCCCCTTCACACCCACCTTCACTAGCACCCTTCCCCACACCACCACTAGCACCCCGTTCACACACCACCACTAGCACCCCTTCACACACACCACCACTAGCACCCCTTCACACACACCACCACTAGCACCCCCTTCACACCCACCACCACTAGCACCCCCTTCACACCCACCACCACTAGCACCCCTTCACACCCACCACCACTAGCACCCCCTTCACACCCACCACCACTAGCACCTCCAAACACGTATTTCAGAACACCAGTACGCAGACAGATCTGAAGACCCAAGAAATGCCTGTGTTCAACACCGAAATTCACACAACCATTTAATCAACTACAGAAACGCAAGACTCATCGCCAGAGAAGACAACACTCAATACCGAAGAATCCTGGAATCATCACTTATTTGTATATTCAACAACTTCAACCAGAACAACGGCTTCTACAACATAGCTGAACCTATTGCCAAGAAACTTCTTCATCGATATCCCACATAGAACTTAAGAATGGAACACTGCAGGTCCTTTAAGTTACCCGAGGTTTTAAACTATCACACTACTTTGAAGACTGTCACATGCAGCATTCTCCACCTGACCCAGCATTCTCCACCTGACTAAATCCTATAAATAAGCTTGTTTCTTTTATTCATGTAGATCTGTTTGTGAATCGATAAAGCCCACTGCGTGGGCGAAACGTTGTCAATAAATGAGCACATTATACTGCTTATGTACACACACAACCCGCACATATAAAAAGAGAGGAGCTTACGACGACGTTTCGGTCCGACTTGGACCATTTACAAAGTCACACTAACGGTTAAAGTCGGGCCGAAACGTCGTCGTAAGCTCTCTCTTTTTATATGTGCGGGTTGTGTGTGTATTGTTCCGGTCACGGTATTGTGCCTTTTTTTGTTATATACTGCTTATGTGTTTATCTTTCCATTGTGTCGGTATTTTATACCATTTATTTCCACCCCTTTCACACCCACCACCACTAGCACCCCCTCACACCCTCCACCACTAGCACACCCACCACCACTAGCACCCCTTTCACACCCACCACCACTAGCACCCCTTTCACACCCACCACCACTAGCACCCCTTTCACACCCACCACCACTAGCACCCCTTTCACACCCACCACCACTAGCACCCCTTTCACACCCACCACCACTAGCACCCCTTTCACACCCACCACCACTAGCACCCTTTCACCCACCACCACTAGCACCCCTTTCACACCCACCACCACTAGCACCCTTTCACACCCACCACCACTAGCACCCCTTTCACACCCACCACCACTAGCACCCCTTTCACACCCACCACCACTAGCACCCGCTCACACCCACCACCACTAGCACCCGCTCACACCCACCACCACTAACACCCATTTACTGCCTGAACGTCTTTAGTCAGAATATACGAAGTCAAAATATTTTATCCACAGTGGCATATATGTTGTACTCGCTCTGTTCCTTGTGTGCTGCCTACTACACTGTTAACATAACACTGTCCAGTACAGAACTTCCTTCAGTAACACGATCATGCGGTCCTCTCCCCCTCCCCCTGGTTCCTCATTGATATTTTGCTTATATCAATGAGTGTCCTGACTTTTCGCAGGCTATGTTTCAATTTCATTTATAGTTAAATTGTCCCACTAGTCAGCACACTGTCAGCACTATATCTGGAGAGCAGAGAACTTTCTAATTAATAATACTTTATTTATTGTCTTTGGGATGCAGCACTATTCTCATCCTCAAGTTACAATATAATTGACTCTTTCTTTGTAAATCCAGACAGCAGAATTTTGCCCAAGAATATTGTTTGTTTAGTATAAAACAGAACCCATGTTATAATGTTTTTAGCCTCGAACATAATAAAAGAATTAGGATATAGATAATAAAACCTCTTCAAGGTTGGTCACTACAATCTGACCATCCATCACTGGTCACTACACCACCACCAGCACCCATCACTGGTCACTACACCACCACCAACATCCATCACTGGTTACTACAACACCACCAACATCCATCACTGGTCACTACACCACCACCAACACCCATCACTAGTCACTACACCACCACCAACATCCATCACTTGTCACTACACCACCACCAACATCCATCACTGGTCACTACACCACCAACAACATCCATCACTGGTCACTACACCACCAACAACATCCATCACTGGTCACTACACCACCACCAACATCCATCTCTGGTCACTACACCACGATCATTCAAAAATGGTCACATCACCACGACCATCCATTACCGTGCACCCCATCACGACTTTCACCGGTGACTACACCACGACTGTCACTGGTGACTACACCGCGACTGTCACTGGTGACTACACCGCGACTGTCACTGGTGACTACACCGCGACTGTCACTGGTGACTACACCACGACTGTTACTGGTGACTACACGACCATTCATTACTGGTCACTACACCATGACCATACATCACTGGTCACTACACCATGACCATCCATCACTGGTCACTACACCATGACCATCCATCACTGGTCACTACACCATGACCATCCATCACTGGTCACTACACCATGACCATCCATCACTGGTCACTACACCATGACCATCCATCACTGGCTACACCATACCATCCATCATGGTACTACCATGACTCCATCACTGGTCACTTACACCATGACCATCCATCACTGGTCACTACACCATGACCATCCATCACTGGTCACTACACCATGACCATCCATCACTGGTCACTACACCATGACCATCCATCACTGGTCACTACACCATGACCATCCATCACTGGTCACTACACCATGACCATCCATCACTGGTCACTACACCATGACCATCCATCACTGGTCACTACACCATGACCATCCATCACTGGTCACTACACCATGACCATCCATCACTGGTCACTACACCATGACCATCCATCACTGGTCACTACACCATGACCATCCATCACTGGTCACTACACCATGACCATCCATCACTGGTCACTACACCATGACCATCCATCACTGGTCACTACACCATGACCATCCATCACTGGTCACTACACCATGACCATCCATCACTGGTCACCACTACCATCCATAGGCATAACCATGCATCATCACTGGTCACTACACCATGACCATCCATCACTGGTCACTGCACCACCATAACCTCGGATAAAGACATAAATGCTGTATAAAGCCATCCTTATTAAACGTTCCACAATGTCTTTTATCACCAAAGATTTATCTGGGAGAATACATCAGTCAGGTACACATTCAGCTCTTTTGGAAATCCACCTTATTATCTTTCACCCAAGAGTCAACTTCAATTTATACTAAATTCACTCATACGTCCATGTATATATATATATATATATATATATATATATATATATATATATATATATATATATAATATATATTATATATTTTTTTTATATATATATATATATATATATATATATATATATATATATATATATATATATATGCCCATTCTCCCTCCCTTGTAGATCTGTTTTGACTTGATGAAGCCCACTGTGTGGAAGAAACGTTCTCAGTAATGATTTGCATTATACTGTTTTTTTTTTTCTTTTTTTTTCGAGTTATGCCGGGAAGCGGGGGCGTTGACCCCCGAAACCCTCTCTAGGTGTATACTCCAGATATACCACTTCAACCAACGATCATTGTTGGTACATAACCACGACCATCCATCACTGGTCAATACATTACCACGACCATCCATCACTGGTCAATACATTACCACGACCATCCATCACTGGTCAATCATTACCACGACCATCCATCACTGGTCAATACATTACCACGACCATCCATCACTGGTCAATACATTACCACGACCATCCATCACTGGTCAATACATTACCACGACCATCCATCACTGGTCAATACATTACCACGACCATCCATCACTGGTCAATACATTACCACGACCATCCATCACTGGTCAACACATTACTACGACCATCCATCACTGGTCAATACATTACCACGACTATCCATCACTGGTCAACACATTACTACGACCATCCATCACTGGTCAATACGTTACTACGAACATCCATTATTGTTCATTACATTACCACGACTATCCATCATTGGTCACTACATTACTGCGACCGTTCATTATTGGTCACTACCACGACCATCCTTAATGTCACTACCACGACCATCCTTAATGTCACCACATTATCACGACCATCAGTCACTGGTCACTACATTACTACGACCGTTCATTATTGGTCACTACCACGACCATCCTTTATAGGTCACTACATTACTACGACCATCCATCACTGGTCACTACATTACCACGACCATCCATCACTGTCAATATATTTCCACGACCATTCATCACTGTCAATATATTACCAGCACCATCCACACTGTTCGCCACATTATCACGGCCATCCACACTGGTCGCCACATTACCACGACCATCCACACTGGTTGCCACATTACCACGACCATCCACACTGGTTGCCACATTACCACGACCATCCACACTGGTCGCCACATTACCACGACCATCCACACTGGTCGCCACATTACCACGACCATCCACACTGGTCGCCTCATTACCACGACCATCCACCACTGACACTAATTCACTGCTACCATCCATCAAAGGTCGTAGCACCTCTGCCATCAACCTACATTGTCGTTCACTGCACTTACATCCATATTTTACATCCACATTTTATTTAGTATATATTTACATGCAAACTTTATTCAAAGTGATTAAAATATATAATTATCAAGGAATCGTAACACTCCTGTTACGATTTTTCTTTTTACACCATTACGTCTTTCACTGCCTTTCCTGGAATATCAAACTTGCAAGAATTACAAAGAGCCTTGACGCTGAAAGTCATCTGTACCTGAATCTTTCCCTTATTCACCCTCCCTTTACAACATTTTTTCCTTGTTCTCGTGTGATCAGACTGGCAGCTTAAGCGTGCAAATATGATAATGTAGCCTAATAATGCAACACTATATTGCAGGTTGATGTGATTGGCTTCAACTAACTTTGTTGAATAGTTCTGATGGTAAAATTCTATGTTTTAATAAAGGTTCTCGCAAATTCCTAGACTGATAGATTCACTCTCTAGTGTCAATGACTATGGAATTCTGGCAATACTCAGCAGCTGTTTACACAGATTTTGAGATATCAGAGCATTAGCCCTCTCCCTCCTTATCCCCCTTCCCTTCCCCTTTTCCTCACTGTTGCCTCAAACCATTGCCTCCAACGTCTTCCCTTCGTGCTTGGCTATGTGTGGGTTCCAAACTGGCGCTGCGTACTCCAGTTTGGGCCTAACGTACACAGTGTACAGGGTCCTGAACGATTCATTATTAAGATGTCGGAATGCTGTTCTTAGGTTTGCTAGGCGCCCATATGCTGCAGCAGTTATTTGGTTGATGTGCGCCTCAGGAGATGTACCTGGTGTTATACTCACCCCAAGGTCTTTTTCCTTGATTGAGGTTTGCAGTCTCTGGCCCCCTAGGCTGTACTCCGTCTGCGGTTTTCTTTGCCCTTCCCCAATCTTCATGACTTTGCACTTGGTGGGGTTGAACTCCAAGAGCCAACTGCTTGACCAGGCTTGCAGCCTGTCCAGATCCCTTTGTAGTTCTTCCTGGTCCTCGTCCGACTGAATTCTTCTCATCAACTTCACATCATCTGCAAACAGGGACACTTCGGAGTCTATTCCTTCCGTCATGTCGTTCACAAATACCAGAAACAGCACTGGTCCCAGGACTGACCCCTGTGGAACCCCGCTCGTCACCGGCGCCCACTCTGACACCTCACTATGTACCGTGACTCGCTGCTGTCTTCCTGACAGGTATTCCCTGATCCATTGTAGTGCCTTCCCTGTTACCCCTGCCTGGTCCTCCAACTTTTGCACTAATCTCTTGTGTGGAACTGTGTCAAACGCCTTCTTACAGTCCAATAATATGCAATCTACCCACCCCTCTCTCTCTTGTCTTATTTCTGTCACCCTGTCGTAGAACTCCAGTAGGTTTGTGACACAGGATTTCCCGTCCCTAAAACCGTGTTGGCCATCGTTGATAAGCTCATTCCTTTCTAGGTGCTCCACCACTCTTCTCCTGACTATCTTCTCCATGCCCTTGCATGCTATACATGTCAGTGACACTGGTCTATAGTTTAGTGCTACGTTCCTGTCTCCTTTTTTAAAAATTGGAACTACATTTGCTGTCTTCCATACCTCGGGTAGTTGCCCTGTTTCGATAGATGTGTTGAAGATCATTGTTAGGGATACACATAGCTCCTCTGCTCCCTCTCTCAGGACCCATGGAGAGATGTTATCCGGCCCCATCGCCTTTGAGGTATCTAGCTCGCTTAGTAGCCTCTTCACTTCCTCCTCAGTTGTGTGTGTTGTGTCCAGCACCTGATGGTGTACCCTACCTCTCCTCCTTTCTGGAGGCCCTTCTATCTCCTCTGTGAACACCTCTCTGAATCTCATGTTGAGCTCCTCACACACTTCACGATCATTTCTTGTGACCTCCCCTCCTACCTTCCTCAGCCTGATCACCAGGTCCTTGACTGTTGTTCTCCTCCTGATGTGGCTGTACAGCAGCTTTGGGTCAGATTTGGCTTTCGCTGCCATGTCATTCTCGTACTGTCTTTGGGCCTCCCTTCTGATCTGTGCATATTCATTTCTGGCTCTACGACTGCTCTCCTTATTCTCCGGGGTTCTTTGTCTTCTGTACCTCTTCCATTCCCTTGTACACTTGGTTTTGGCTTCCCTGCACCTTTGGGTGAACCATGGGCTCATCCTGTCTTTTTCGCTTCTCCTGGTACCCTTGGGTATAAACCTCTCCTCAGCTTCATTGCAAATTGTTGTCACATATTCCATCATCGCATCTACTGACTTCCCTGCCATCTCTCCGTCTCACTGAACTCCATGCAGGAAGTTCCTCATGCCCACATTCACCTTTCTTGTAGTTTGGCTTCATTCGTGCAGCCCTTTCTTGCTTCCCCTTCCACTTGTAACTCTACTATGTATTCGAAACTTAGAACCATGTGATCACTGGCTCCAAGGGGGCTTTCATGTGTGATGTCCTCAATATCTGCACTACTCAGGGTGAACACTAAGTCCAGTCTCGCTGGTTCGTCCTCTCCTCTCTCTCTGGTAGTGTCCCTTATGTGTTGGTACATGATATTTTCCAGTACCGCCTCCAGCATCTTAGCCCCCATGCGGCTCTTAAGTTTTCCCAATGTGAGGGAAAAGTAGTCTAATTATGGGTTAAGGTTGTTAGTCTGCCGGCGGTCATTCACGGGTTCAGCCGGTGCTTCCCTCTTGCGGGCAGAAACAGAACCCCCTTTTTGGTGGTAGTTACCTTACCTGGTGACAGTGAAACTGTGGAGAGTCACTACACCTCCACACTTCTCCTGAACAGGTAAGGTGCTCTACCAGGGGTATTTCTTTTTTTGTTTGTGGTTGATTTAAGGTTACCAGTAATTTCTTCCATCTTAAAGTAAACATGTTATCCTTTTTCTTTCTTACATGTTATGTTTACTTTCTTGTGGTAACTATTCTTTATTTTCTCTTTATCAGCTATGCTGCTGGCCTGGTCAGCTGGTACAGACGCCAGTTTTGAAGGAGCTAGATGTACGTCTCTCTGACTTGGTTTTTGTCTACTCTTCCGCTTCTAAATCTTACGTACCTCGACCAAGTGGCATACGAGAATTCTTAACTACCCAGGATAACCATCCAACATCTCGTCTACACCAGAGACTCAACCTGGGCTTATATTCTTCTACTCTTCATCCTGCCAGAACCACAACGGCCTATTTTTTTTATATATATTTTATTAAAAACTTAAAATTCGTAGTTTATTTCCTACCCAAGAGTCATTATTTGTTTTTATTATTTTTTCCATTATTATTTGTTCAGGTGGAAGGTGTTCCCCTGACAATGGCGACCTTGCCAGGATACGACTCTTGAGGCTACATCTTCCTGATGGTTCTACTGGTTCGTGAGTATAACATTTAAGATTGAAAAGGGTGAGTTCGTATCTTTGAGGTGTCAAGTCATTACTGGTAGTCTGTTTGACTTACAGTTGTTTGGTTCTTGGGTTGGTTTTAGAGGTTTACTCATTTTTGTTGGACCTGAGGAACTTCCATAATAACCCCTCCTGTGTGAACCGTGTTCATTTATCTTAGTGAAGGCTTTTGAGCCCACTAGATTTGCTTCCAAGTGGAAATAGTATTTCATTTTCTTCTTTGGGAAGGTTTAGAAAGTGTGCGGACGAGGTCCCTCTTTTGAAACAGTCGTTTCAGTTGTTAATTTAAGATCGACTTGTTTGGTTTGTATTATATTTTCTTACTATGGATTCGTTAGATTTCTGGTTAAGGGCTGGAAAAGACATGGGATTTACAGGCCAGAATCTTGATAGTTATATTACATCTAAAATGGCTTTAGCCAGACAGGAGGAAGAGAAAAAGGAACAGGAAAGACTAGCTCGAGAAGAGAAAATGGAACAAGTTTATCAACTTGGTGTTAAACCGCTTTTCACTACACCTTATCATCCAATGCCATTCTTAAGTCTATATTAAAGAAACTCTGTATTCTTAAACCAACTGACTGGCATAGATATCTACCATGTGCTCTCTTTGCAATGCGGGAGATTCCAAGTGACTCCCTTGGGTATTCCCCTTTTGAATTACTTTATGGAAGACAGGCTCGTGGACCACTATATATCTTGAATGAACTGTGGTCTAAAGATATTGAACCTGAAGTTCAAAACACTTACCAGTTTCTCCTAGACCTTAGGGAAAGATTGGAAGAAACTGCTGATTTGGTTGTCAAAAACCTTAATGTGTCTATGAAAACTTACAAGACATATTTTGACCATAAGAGCTCCCAACGTAAGTTTAATGTTGGTGAGAGGTACTAATTCTTTTGCCGGACAAATCCAACAAATTATTAATTACCTGGCGAGGGCCGTGTAAGGTAACCAAGGTCTATAATAAGGTAGATTACATCTTGGATGTCAAGGGTAAGGAAAGAATGTACCACGTCAATATTTTAAAACGGTATCACCGTAGAGAAGTTAATCTTTGCTTAAACACCTTTGATGAAGACACTTTGTCTTACAGCTTAGTTAGCAGTCATGATTCTTACGAATGTAAAATTTGTATTATAGATGACGAATCTCGCACAGAATCGAAGGACACTACTGGATATCTTAACTGATGATTCTGCCATCCATAACTCTAATGTCAACATCAACAGTGAACTATCGTGTAAACAAGTCTCAAGTAAGTGCCATAGTAAATAAGTTTTCAGATGTATTCACAGAAATCCCAGGACTTACCACTACTGTTATACACAAGATTAAATCAGCTCAGGAACCAGGCAATGAAAGTCTATCCTGTCCCTGTTCACCGACAAACATTTTATAAGAAGTGGGCAAATCTTAAAGTTAAAGATTATAGAACCTTTTAAATCAGCTTTCTGTTTTCCCGTTGTTTTTTATTATTATATCAAATAGAAGCGCTAAACCAAGGGGGTTTTACAGCGCGCTTATTGTAGGATGCAGGGGGAAGGAGTTGGGGGAGATGGGCGTTTGTAGGGATGGAGTGCTAGATGACGGTGGGTAGTGCGGGGGGGGAGGGGAGCAAGAGATCGAGGTAGAAGGGACTGAGGGGGGTGCTAGAGGTATAATCTTCAGAGTTTTGTAGTAAATCAGTTTCTGTCAAAAAGTCAACAAGAGAGTCAGGGTTAAAGGGGGGTCCATCTGCAAGAAGGAAGGTAAAGAAAGGGCCCAAGGAAAACGTCTTGAAGGTAAATTCTGGTGCTCGTTGATAGAGTGGGCAGTCCAACAGGATATGTCGAACAGACACTGGGAAACCCGACAATGCTACAGAGAGGGGGGGGAGCCTCTCCATGAGATACCCGTATAAGACGAGGTGGCCGTGCAAAAGGGGGGAGTAGTCTCCCAACCCCGA
>WNWK01023086.1:0-31569 GCA_009830355.1 Cherax destructor
GGCGTGGTTCTGATTCTGTTTTTTTGATTTTTTACAATTTGTTTCCTTTGCTAAGATAGGACTTAAAAAATCTTGGAACCTATGCCGATAACTTTAAAATTTTTACATAATTTTTTGTGGTTGACAGTATCGAAAACCCCTTTCCAAGGTTCCCTTTAAATTTCCCTTTCCCCATGAATTTCCATAGAAATTTTAAGGGGTTTTTGGGAAAATTCCATTGTTAATTGGGGAATGTTGGGTTTTAGTAAGAATTCTCTTAAAGCCCCCGAATTTTTTAAAATGGAAAAAATGTTGTTGGCCTCCTTTGGGAAACCCCTTCCCGGTACGGGATTAGTGGTGATGGACAAATTTATTATGTGAGCAATGGGGATTGCCAATTCAAAAGGGACCATCTTTTTTGGAAAAAATTTTTCTGGGCCGGTTTCTCTTAGTTGGGTTTAACCTGTTTTTTCTTTTTGCCAAATATGAGATACACTTACTAGTTGACAACTGTTTTGGGGGTTTCCCTTTATTGGTATTAAAGTTTAAATTTTCAAATCTGTGTTAAAAGGGATTTGATGCGCTGGGAGCTTACTAGTGTTGATGCCACGGGTTTTGAAATATGAATTAAAACAATTTGCCACTTTAGTTGTTTCTGGGGATACCTCTTATCGACATTTAGTATTTTGTTGAAACTATCTACGGGTTTTTGGGAACCCCAATTTTTTTAGTTGTTGCCCTTTAAATTTTTAACCTTTTTTGCAATTGTTCCCCCCTTTTGGGAAATTTATTTTGCAATATCCTTTTCTGTTTTCCTTAAATCTTTTTACAACTGGTCTCTGAAAAATTTCAAAATTATGTAATTTTTTTTCTAACCCTTTAACTGGTGCAATATTATCAAGGATGGCAGTGAACATTGTTTGAATTTTTTCCCGGCATCATTTCGTCCTGCAACTTTTTTCACTGGGCCAGTCACAATTGTGTAGCTATTTACCCGTGTTTCTTTATTTTAGTTTCTAGTTGACCTTTTTTATTTCCTTTTGTAGGCCTACCGTTCCCTAGTGATTTTCCTGGTACGGGAAATGATGAAATGATCACTAAGGCCCGTGGTAATGACCCCTGACTGACTAATGTTCTCAAAAGGTTTAAAAAAAATGTGGTCCCCCCTTTGGGGGGTAGGAAAAAATTAAGGGTAAAAAAGGGGCAGGGGTTTGGACCCCAAATTTTAAAATTTCTGTTAACAAGGTAAAGAAAAAAATTGTTCCAACGGGAAAAATGGGCAAATTTTGGGGGGGGTAGGGAACCTTGGGGTTTTAATTGCTAGGAAAAAAATGAATTTCATTCCTTTTCATGGATTTTTTAATTGAAACAGATAGGGGAACCCCAGTTTTTGCCTTTTTTGGGGGAAAAATGGTTTTTAAAACCTTACAATAAACTAAAATTTTGGTCGAGTAAAAACCAAAATTAAATTTCCTTTTTTTTTCAATTAACCAAATGGCTTTTTAATTTGGAAACCCCCCCTAAATCTTGGAAAACCTTTTATTTTCCCTTTTTGCCCAATCCCAACCCAAAAATTTAAAAATTTCGCCCCTATTCTTTAGCTGCTTTTGAAAATTTTGGAAAAAGGGTTTTATTCTTTAACGTTTTTATTAAAAAATAAAAATTTTTTTTTTTTTAACCCCATCGGCCCATTCCCCCCCAAGGCAGGGTGGGAAAAAAAAACTTTCATCATCATTCACTCCATCACTGTCTTGCCAAAAGGGGGCTTTACACTACAGTTAAAAAACTGCAACATTAACACCCCCCCTTTCCCAAGTGGGCACTGTCTTCCCATCCCCAGAACTCAAGTCCGGCCTGCCGGTTTCCTGAACCCCTTCAAAAAATGTTATTTTGGCCCCACCTCCAACAGCACGTCAAGTATTAAAAACCATATGCCTCCATTCACCCCTATCAAATGGGGCTCACACATGTTTGGGAAGGCCCCAACCCCCTGCACAAAAAACCCTTCCTTTCCCCCTCCCCCCAAACCTTTCCTGGGCGGGCCCCTCCCCGCCTTCCCCCCCTACAGATTTATACACTCTGGGGGAATCACTCTGTCTCGTTCCATTCTCTCTACTTTCCAAACCACCTCAAAAACCCCTCCCCCAGCTCCCCTGGAAATCTTTTGGTGATCCCGCACCTCCTCCTTTTTCCCAAACCCCGAATTCTCTGCTTATATTCACACCACAAAATTGACCTCAGACATGACATCTCCACTGCCTCCAGCCTTCCCCTTTTCCTTGCAACTTCATCCCCCGTTTCCCCACACCCATATAAAACGTTGGTATAACTATGCTCTCATACATTCCCCTTTTTACTTCCATGGACAAGGTTCTTTGTCTCCACAGACCCCAAGTGCTCCACTCACCCTTTTCCCCTCATCAATTCTATGATTCACCTCATCCTTCATAGACCCATCCCCCGACATTCCCCCCCAAATATCTGAATACATTCACCCCCTCCTTACTCTCTCCCCAATCTGATACCCAATCTTTCGTCACCTATTATTTTTGTTATCCTCATCACCCTTACTCTTTCCTATATTCTTTTCAATTTTTCTTTTACACACCCTACAAATTAAAATCCCAACCTTTTGGCTTCTCTTCAGAATCTCCCAAAAGCACAGTGTCATCAGCAAAAAGCAACTGTGACAACCCCCATTTTGTATTTGCTTCTTTATCTTTTAGCCCAACCCTCTTGCCAAGACCCTCGCATTCACTTCCCCTTACAACCCCATCTATAAAAATATTGAACAACCACGGGGGACATCACGATCCTTGTCTAAGGCCCCCCTTTTTCTGGGGGAAAAAAGTCCCCCTTTCCCCCCCCCAAAACACTCCCAACCTGAGCCTCACTATCCTCATAAAAACTCTTCCTGCTTTCAGTAACCTTTTCCCCCTATTCCCTACACCTGCAACATCTGCCACATTGCCCCCTATCTCCCTATCATCCCCATCAATATATGGCAAGGGGTCATTTGTATTAAAAATAGGTAAATCAATGTCATCATTGCTAAAGGGTAACTGTGCCAAAAAGTGCATTTGTTACAAACAAAAAAATCTGGCACCATTACCATAATCGAAACACACATCCATTATGCCCAAAACCCCTTACACAATTTACATAAGTTATATTTATTGTTCTTCTTTCTTCCCTTTCCAGTGTATACATATGTCTGTTGGTGTCTGAGATAATAAAATGGGTTTTATTGTCTCACATTGACCTATCTGTGCATTACATATAGAGTTAAGGGTTTTCATTCCTCTACTAGACCGTCATTATTACCCCCTCCCCCTGTATGCCTGCTACCTCCCCGCATGCCTGCTTCCTCCCCGCATGCCTGCTGCACTCCCCGCATGCCTGCTACCTCCCCGCATGCCTGCCCTTTCCCCGCATGGTTTCTCACTCCCTGCATGCCCCGCTCATCCCTGCATGCCTGCTACCTCCCCCGCATCCTTGCTACCTCCTGCATTTCTACACTCCCCCATGCCTGCTACCCTTTCCCCGCATTCTTGCTTCCCCTCCCCATCCCCCCTCACTCCCCGCCGTATTTCTAGGGCCCCTTTACCTGGGGCGGGACTAGGAGCTTTTTTTTTGGACCCATGGTGGCTTTTTTTGCCCGTTGCAGGCATAAAAACAGTGGAAAAATGACAAAATGTATGGTATGAATGCGTTGGCGTTTCATCTGGTAAACAATGGCACACTGACTGTGGATGGACGGGCCCCGCCTAGGGGCACGTGCAAGCGTCCAAGATGAATGGGACTAAACTGAGCCAATTTTTTTACGGAAAATTTTTCGCAAACCGAATTTAGCGTAACCCGGGGGGGCCCACTGTAAGGGGTATTATTCAAGTGCTTTTTTTAAGTGTTTTTTTGGGGGTTTTTGAAATGGACTAATCTAATTTACATTATTCCTTATGGGGAAAAAATTGCGAACGGACCTTTTTCTGCCCCTTTTGGAAGAATTATGGCCCACACTCGGGTTTCCCCTGTACTACATAAGTTTTGATAATTTTAGTTATGTGTACCTGCGCCTTTAAAATTACTTTTAAACCCCCCATGTTCTATTTTAAATTCTTTTTACTCTAAAAGATGGTTAGGAATAATGCAGTTTTTTTAGGGTTATTTGAATAGTGATCCATGTAATTCTTTTCCCAAAAGTTATTGAATGAGTGATGATGAATGTTTTTTTTCCTTGGGTTTCCCTATCTTGGTGGGGAAAAAACGATCAAATTAAAAAAGCTTTTATCCATAATTAACAAACTTTTTACTTTTGAAGGATTAACATTCAAACAAAAGGTTTTAAATATAAAAAAATGTATTTATAAATTCTAAATAACATTAATATATACATACAAAACACCGTTTAATATTAAAAAAATTTTAAATGTGAAAGGGAAATGATAAGGCAATTGGGTGAGGGGTATCAAACATTTTTGATAAAGAAAAATTGGATATACTTTGGGGAGAGGGGGATGGAAAAGTAAATGTTTTTTAGAATTCCCGGGTTGACTTGTCATGGGTGGGTTTTTTGAAATTTTTGGGGTTAACCCAAAAACTGATGAAGGAAAAAAAGGTGATGGTGTGTTGAGGTATCTGTGGAGACAAAAAAATTATCCATGGAAGGGAAAAAAGGGGAAAGTATGAAAGTATAGTGGCCCCAACACCTTATAGGGTGTGAAGCATGGGTTGAAAAAATGCTGCAGCGAGGAGGAGGCGGGGAGGCAGGGGGAGATGCCCTTCTGGGGAAAAAATGGGGTTTAAAAATTTATGAAAAATTGGAGGGGGAAATCAGGGGGAAAGGTGTGGAGTTACAAAAAGTTTTTGGGTCAGAGGGCTGAAAAAGGGGTTGTTAAAATTGGTTTTGGGTATTTCAAAGAAGGGACCCAAATAAAATGATTTGGAAAAACTTTAAAATCTGTAGGGGAAAGGGAAAAGGGAGGGGGGTTGCCCAAAAGGGTTGGAGGGAAAAAAGGGGTTTTGGGGGAAAAAGGGGCTTGGATTTCCCCAGAAGCATGGGGAGCTTGTTGGAAGGAATGAATGGAGATGAAGGGTTTTTTGGGGGGAAACAAAACCCATCGTATCGGGAGCCCCCCTTTGCAAAAGTGATTATGTAAAATGATGGTGAAAGTTTTGAATGATGATAAAAATTTTTTTTCCCTTTTGGGTCACCTTGTCGGGGGGAAACGGGCCCGGTTAAATAAATAAATAAATAAATAAATATATATATATATATATAATATAAAATGGTTATTGGAAAGACAGCAACCACTCGGGGAGGTCTACCATCCTGCCAGGTGACTGTGAAAAAAACCCCAAAAACTGTTTTACATGATGGTAGGATTGCTGGTGTTTTTTTTTCGGGTCTCATAAAATCAAGATTTCAAAAGTCTTGCTACTTTCACACTTAGGTCACACTACGCAAACATGTACACGTTTTTGTAACACACTCATCTGAGTTTTCTTTGATTTTATTTTAAATAGTTTTTGTTCTTTTTGTTTTTCCCCTTTCTATCCGGGGGAAGTAAAAGAATTTTCCCCCCTCCGTAAGCCAGGGTTTTTTTAAAGGGCCCAACAAAAATGCCGGGAACAATGGGCTAGAAACCCCTTTTTCTCAAAAACACAAAAAAGAAAAAGAAGAAAATCCCAAAGGGGGATGTTTGAATGTCTGGATTTTTTCTAATGAAAAAAGAAAAGATGATTGTAGATGTTATGAATAAAAAAGAAGCTGGATGTCCTGGCTTTAAGTAAACCCCAAAGCGGGAAGGGGGTGGGAAGCCCCCAGTGGGGAAAATAAAGGGGATTAGATCAGGGGTTTCAAATAGAGTTAGAGTTTAAAGGGAGTGGCAAAAAATTTGAATAATCAGTTATGGCAGGAAAAGAAGGAATAAAATGTAAAATTCCCAAAGGTTATGTGGGGGAAAAAAAAAGGTTTGGGTTTGGAAAATTTTAATAGTAAGTTTTTAAATGCACCTGGAGAAGAGAGGGGGTTTAGAAAAGAGGGGAAAATTTTTGGGAAATGTTGAGTGAGTGTGTGGGGTTTTTTGAACCAAGTGAGGAAAATTTGTGGTTGGGGATCTTAATGCTAAAGGGGGAAAATTTTGTGGATGGAGTGGAAAATTAAATTTGGGGTGGGGGGAAAATGTAAAGGGGGAGCCAAATTGACTATGTGTAGAAAGGGGTTTGGGTAAGAAATCATTTTTTATGAAAAGAGGATAAATAAATATACAAGGTATGATATAGCACGAAAAGGAAAGTAGTTTGTTGGATTATGTATTGGTGGATGGTTAAATAAAAGAAAATTTCGGATTAATGTTTATAGGGGGGAAACGGATATATCAGATCATTATTTGGTTGAAACCACAGTTAGAGTAAAAGGTAGATGGGACAAAAGGAAAATGGCAACAGCAAGTAAGAGAGAGGAAAAAGTGTATAAACTAAGGAAGGAGAAGTTAGGGTGAGATATAAGCAACTATTCAGAAAGGTGGGCTAGTGCAAGTAGGGTAGTGGGGGGTTGAAGAGAGTTGGGATAGTTTTAAAAATGCAGTATTAGAATGTGGGGCAGAAGTTTGTGGTTATAGGAGGGTGGGCAGGAGGAAAGAGGGTGAGTGGTGGAATGAAGAAGTAAAGGGTGTGATAAAAAGAAAAAGGTAGCTTATGAGAGGTTTTTACAAAACAGAAGTGTTAGTAGAAGAGCAGAGTATATGGAGAGTAAAAAGAAAGGTGAAGAGAGTGGTGAGAGGTGCAAAAGAAGAGCGGATGAAAGAATGGGAAGAGGATCTGTCAAGAAATTTTGCTGAAAACAAGAAAAAATTTTGGAGTGAGATAAACAAGGTAAGAAAGCCTAGGGAACGAATGGATTTGTCAGTTAAAAACAAGTGGGGAGTTAGTAGATGGGAGCTGGAGGTATTGGGTAGATGGCGGGAATATTTTGAGGAACTTTTAAATGTCGATGAAAAGAGGGAGGCGATAATTTCATGTACTGGCCAGGGAGGTACAACATCGTTTAGGAGTGAAGAAGAGCAGGATGTGAGTGTGGGGGAGGTGCGTGAGGCATTACGTAGAATGAAAGGGGTAAAGCAGCTGGAATTGACGGAATCATGACAGAAATGTTAAAAGCAGGGGGATATAGTGCTGGAGTGGTTGGTATTTTTGTTTAATAAATGTATGAAAGGGAAGGTACCTAGGGATTGGCAGCGAGCATGTATAGTTCCATTATATAAAGGAAGGGGAAAAAAGAGAGTGTAAAATTATAGGGGAATAAGTTTACTGAGTATACCAGGTAAAGTGTATGGCAGGGTTATTATTGAAAGAATTAGAGGTAAGACAGAGAGTAGGATTGCAGATGAGCAAGGAGGCTTTAGAGTGGGTAGGGATGTGTAGATCAAGTGTTTACAGTGAAGCATATATGTGAACAGTATTTAGATAAAGGTAGAGAAGTTTTTATTGCATTTATGGATTTAGAAAAGGCATATGATAGAGTGGATAGGGGAGCAATGTGGCAAATGTTGCAAGTGTATGGAATAGGTAGTAAGTTACTGAAGGCTGTAAAGAGTTTTATGAGGATAGTGAGGCTCAGGTTAGGGTGTGTAGGAGAGAGGAGATTACTTCCGGTAAAAGTAGGTCTTAGACAGGGTTGTGTAATGTCACCATGGTTGTTTAATATATTTATAGATGGGGTTGTAAAAGAAGTAAATGCTAGGGTGTTGGGGAGAGGGGTGGGATTAAATTATGGAGAATTAAATGCAAAATGGGAGTTGACACAGTTACTTTTTGCTGATGATACTGTGCTTATAGGAGATTCTAAAGAAAAGTTGCAAAGGTTAGTGGACGAGTTTGGGAGAGTGTGTAAAGGTAGAAAGTTAAAGTGAACATAGATAAGAGTAAGGTGATGAGGGTATCAAACGATTTAAATAAAGAAAAATTGGATATCACATTGGAGAGAGGGATTATGGAAGAAGTAAATGTTTTCAGATATTTGGGAGTTGATGTGTCAGCAGATGGGTTTATGAAGGATGAGGTTAACCATAGAATTGATGAAGGAAAAAAGGTGAGTGGTGCATTGAGGTATCTGTGGAGACAAAAACGTTATCCATGGAGGCAAAGAAGGGAATGTACGAAAGTATAGTGGTACCAACACTCTTATATGGGTGTGAAGCATGGGTTGCAAATGCTGCAGCGAGGAGGAGGCTGGAGGCAGTGGAGATGTCCTGTCTAAGGGCAATGTGTGGTGTAAATATTATGCAGAAAATTCGGAATGTGGAAATTAGGAGAAGGTGTGGAGTTACTAAAAGTATTTGTCAGAGGGCTGAAGAGGGGTTGTTGAGGTGGTTTGGTCATTTAGAGAGAATGGATCAAAGTAGAATGACTTGAGAGCGTATAAATCTGTAGGGAAGGAAGGCGGGGTAGGGGTCGTCCTAGAAAAGGTTGGAGGAAGGGTAAAGGAGGTTTGTGGGCGAGGGCTTGGACTTCCAGCAAGCATGTGTGAGCGTGTTAGATAGGGGTGAATGGAGACGAATGGTTTTGGGACATGACGATCTGTTGGAGTGTGAGCAGGGTAACATTGTGTGAAGGATTCAGGAAACCAGTTAATTGATTTAGTTGGACTTGAGTCCTGGAAATGGGAAGTACAATGCCTGCACTTTAAAGGAGGGGTCTGAGATAGTGACAGCTGGGAGGGACTTTTCTCAGCTGTAGTATTTGAGCTTCTCTGCAAAGACAGTGATTATGTATGAGTGTGGTGAAAGTGTTGAATGATGATGAAAGTTTTTTTCTTTTGGGGATTTTTCTTTTTTTGGGTCACCCTGCCTCGGTGGGAGACGGCCGACTTGTTGAAAAAAAAAAAAAAAAAAATATGTATATATATATATATATATATATATGTATATATATATGTATATATATATATATATATATATATATATATTATATATATATATATGTATATATATATGTATATATATATGTATTTTATATATGTATATATATATTATTATATATATGTATATATATATGTATATATATATAGTATATATATATGTATATATATATTATATATATATATATATATATATATATATATATATATATATATATATATATATATATATATATATATATATATATATATATATATATACAGTGGTACCTCGAGTTACGATGGTCCCCAAAATCGCCCTTTTTATGTAAGTTTATTTTTTAAATGCTTTTGTAAGTGTATTTTTGGAGGTCTAAAAGGACTAGTCTATTTTACATTATTCCTTATGGGGATAAATTCGTTTGGTAATGGCACTTGAACAGCATACTGGAACGAAAAAATATCGTTACCCGAGGTACCACTGTATATATATACAGTGGACCCCCGAGTAACGAACACCCCGGAAATCGTACAATTATGTAAGTATAATATTGTAAGTGCTTTTGTAAGTGTATTTTTGGGGGTCTGAAATGGACTAACCTACTTGACATTATTTCTTAAGGGAGTAAATTTGTTCGGTAATGGCACTTGAGCAGGCTTCTGGAATGAATTTTGTTCGTTACTCGGGATCCACTGTACACACACACAAAAAAAAAAAAAAAAAAAAAAAGTGTGTGACAACCAAATGCAAAGAGGCAGAGGAGAGGTTTGTCCCCAAGGAAAACAGAAGTAATGGGAAGACCAGAACGAGTTTTTGGTTCACCCAAAGGTGTAGGGAGGCAAAAACTAAGTGCACTAGGGAATGGAAAAAGTACAGAAGACAAAGGACCCAGGAAAATAAAGAGATTAACCGAAGAGCCAGAAACGAATATGCACAGGTAAGAAGGGAGGCTCAGCGACAATATGAAAATGATATAGTATCAAAAGTCAAGTCTGACCCAAAGCTGTTGTATAGCCACATCAGGAGGAAAACAACAGTCAAAGACCAGGTAATCAGGCTGAGGAAGGAAGGTGGGGAGTTCACAAGAAACGACCAAGAGGTATGTGAAGAGCTCAACATGAGATTTAAAGAAGTATTTACAGAGGAGACAGGAAGGACTCCAGGAATTCAGAATAGGGAGGTATACCAACAAGTGCTGAATGAAATACACACAACCGAGGAGGAGGTGAAGAAGCTGCTATGTGAACTCGATACCTCAAAAGCGGTGGGACCTGACAACATTTCTCTGTGGGTCCTTAGAGAGGGAGCAGAGATGTTAAGTGTGCCACTAACAAAAATCTTCAACACATCCATTGAAACTGGGCAACTACCCGAGGTGTGGAAGATGGCAAATGTAGTCCCAATTTTTAACCCTTTGGGGGTCGGTGCTATACTAGTACGTTTTACGAGCAGGGGTTGGTGCAGTACTAGTACGCGTAAATTCTAGCGGCCTCAAATTAAGTGGGAAACGGCTGGTAGCCCTACATATGAAAGAATGGGTCTATGTGGTCAGTGTGCGCAGTATAAAAAAATCCTGCACCACACACTGCATAATGAGAGAAAAAAAACACTGACCGTTTTTTTCGATTAAAACAGCGACTTTGCAGTCTATTTTCGTATGGTATTTATTGATGTATTCTCGTTTTCTTGGTCTCATTTGATAGAATGGAAGATATATTACAGAAATAGAGATGATTTTGATTGGTTTGACAATGACAAGTACCTTGAAATTGAGCTCAAAGTAGTGAAAATGTTCGATTTTTGACGATGTTCAAGAGTAAACAAATCACACCATGCGTCCAATATACATCAACTGGCGAGTCTAATATTCATGCACAAGTGTTCTGATATTATTTATACCATTTATACAATGATGCAGTTGTATACATAACAGTAAATCTTCTATTTTTTTGTGAGAATAAAAATTCAAAATGAAAAGCAAAAGTAATGTAAGAGGGGTCTTGAGACGTGACTAATGAACAGAGAAGATGTTATTTTAGTGCCAAGAATGTCTGCCTTGTTTATTCTGGTCCCTATTTTGAAATTGGCATCGTTTGAAATTTGTGTGAAATTGGCCAAATTGCCATTTTCTGACCACTATTTTGGGTAGTTGAAATTGGTAAATAGGCGGTTTCTTGTACTCAATCGATAGAAGAAATGGAGTTCTAGCTAAAGAGCTATAATTTTAGTAGACTGAAACATTGGAATTTGCCGAAAATAGTGCTCAAAGTGGGCGAAATCGCCGATGCGTAAATGTCATCAATACCGCTAACTTCGCGAAAGCATAAATCCGTTAGTTTTGGATCAAATTTCATAATTTTGGTGGCGTTATGATCGGAAAAAGATTCTCTTATCATTCCATAAGATTTTTTTTTTTTTTTCAAAAAACTTTTCGACCCCAGGAACAGGTTTCCGAGAAGGCCTGTCGACCCCCAAAGGGTTAAGAAAGGAGACAGACACGAGGCATTAAACTACAGACCTGTGTCACTGACGTGTATAGTATGCAAAGTCATGGAGAAGATCATCAGGAGGAGAGTGGTGGAGCACCTAGAAAGACACAAGCTTATAAATGACAACCAGCACGGTTTCAGGGAAGGAAAATCCTGTGTCACAAACCTACTGGAGTTTTATGACAAGGTAACAGAAGTAAGACACGAGAGAGAGGGGTGGATAGACTAAATTTTCTTGGACTGCAAGAAGGCGTTCGACACAGTTCCTCACAAGAGGTTAATGCAAAAGCTAGAGGATCAGGCACATGTAAGAGGAAAGGCACTGCAATGGATCAGAGAATATCTGACAGGGAGGCAACATCGAGTCATGGTACATGACGAGGTGTCAGAGTGGGCACCTGTGACGAGTGGGGTTCCACAAGGGTCAGTCCTAGGACCTGTACTGTTTTTGGTATATGTGAATGACATAACGGAAGGGATAGACTCAGAAGTGTCCCTTTTTGCAGATGATGTGAAGTTAATGAGAAGAATTAAATCAGTCGAGGATCAGGCAGGACTTCAAAGAGACCTAGACAGGCTACAAGCCTGGTCCAGTAAATGGCTCCTTGAATTTAACCCTGCCAAATGTAAAGTCATGAAGATCGGGGAAGGGCAAAGAAGACCGCAGACAGAGTATAATCTAGGTGGCCAAAGACTGCAAACCTCACTCAAGGAAAAAGATCTTGGGGTGAGTATAATACCGAGCACATCTCCTGAGGCACACATCAATCAGATAACTGCTGCAGCATACGTGCGGCTGACAAACCTAAGAATAGCATTCCAATACCTCACTAAGGAATCGTTCAAGACTCTGTACACCATATATGTCAGGCCCATACTGGAGTATGCAGCACCAGTTTGGAACCCACACCTGGTCAAGCACATCAAGAAATTAGAGAAAGTGCAAAGGTTTGCAACAAGACTAGTCCCAGAGCTAAGGGGATTGTCCTACGAAGAAAGGTTAAGGGAAATCAGCCTGACAACACTAGAGGACAGGAGGGTTAGGGGAGACATGATAACGACATATAAAATACTGCGAGGAATAGATAAGGTGGACAGAGACAAGATGTTCCAGAGAAGGGACACAGAAACAAGGGGTCACAATTGGAAGTTGAAGGCTCCTATGAGTCAAAGGGATGTTAGGAAGTATTTCTTCAGTCATAGAGTTGTCAGGAAGTGGAATAGCCTAGAAAGTGACGTAGTGGAGGCAGTAACCATACATAGTTTTAAGACGAGGTTTGATAAAGCTCATGGAGCAGGTAGAGTGACCCAGTAGTGGCCAGTGAAGAGGAGGGGCCAGGAGCTATGACTCGACCCCTGCAACCACAACTAGGTGGGTACAACTAGGTGAGTACAACTAGGTGAGTACAACTAGGTGAGTACAACTAGGTGAGTACAACTAGGTGAGTACAACTAGGTGAGTACAACTAGGTGAGTACAACTAGGTGAGTACAACTAGGTGAGTACAACTAGGTGAGTACAACTAGGTGAGTACAACTAGGTGAGTACAACTAGGTGAGTACAACTAGGTGAGTACAACTAGGTGAGTACAACTAGGTGAGTACAACTAGGTGAGTACACATACACATACACACACACGGAGAAGGGCAAAGAAGACCGCTGACAGAGTACAAGCTAGGCGGACAAAGGCTACAAACCTCGGCAAAGGAGAAAGACCTTGGAGTGAGTATAACGCCAAGCACGTCTCCGGAGGCACACATCAACCAGATAACTGCGGCAGCATATGGGCGACTGGCAAACCTAAGATTAGCGTTCCGTTACCTTAACAAGGAATCGTTCAAGACACTGTATACCGTGTACGTCAGGCCCATACTAGAATATGCAGCACCAGTCTGGAACCCACACCTGGTCAAGCACGTAAAGAAACTGGAGAAAGTGCAAAGGTTTGCGACAAGGTTAGTTCCACAACTCAGGGGTCTGTCTTATGAAGAAAGGTTGAGGGAAATAGGACTAACAACACTGGAGGAAAGAAGGGTCAGAGGAGACATGATAACGACATACAAAATACTGCGGGGAATTGACAAGGTAGACAGTGACAGGATGTTCCAGAGAGGGAACACAGAAACAAGGGGACACAACTGGAAGCTGAAGACTCAGATGAGTCAAAGGGATGTTAGGAAGCATTTCTTCAGCCACAGAGTAGTCAGGAAGTGGAATAGTCTAGAGAAAGATATAGTGGAGGCAGGAACCATACATAGTTTTAAGACAAGGTATGATAAAGCTCATGGAGCAGGGAGAGCAGAGACCCAGTAGCAGACAGCGAAGAGGCGGGGCCAGGAGCTGAGTCTCGATCCCTGCAACCACAATTAGGTGAGTACAATTAGGTGAGTACACACACACACACAGTAGTGCCCCGCTTTTCAGCGTTCCGCTAATACGGTGATTTCAAATTATGACCAAAGCACACACTACAGCGAACGGTCTTTCTAATACGGCACGCGCCACCCGGTTTGTTTACATTCTCCATGAGCACATCTCTGTCTTATGTTTGGAAACTTTACAAAATTTCAAGTGCTTTAAAGTTATTGCATATTTTATATGTACTCTGATAATTATACTTATGTGTACCTGTACTTAAATATACTTACACACTGTGCTGGCATGCAGGTACACATTAAAATTACTAAGAGTGTCCCTCTAGTCTTAACGCCATAGTAATAATACTAATCCGTAATAATAATAACTTTTGGGCACATTAAATGTCTTATTTTACATTAATATAGACATTTTCATTAATCCAACTATAATATTTTCTTCAAAATTGTATAAGAAACACGTTACATAGCATATAAACATGCTATGTTTATATGCTATGGAGGTGTGGTTGCCAGGCAGAGGGAGAACATTACATTTTCTCTGGTCCAGCGCCAGAGAAAATGTGTATGAATCTGCGTCTGGACTACTCACTCCCCTTAACACACAACGTTTTTGTTTACAATTCTCGGCATGAATTATTCATTACTTCTCCCTTCGTTTATGATGGCATCTAAATGTAGTTGTTAGAAACTATTAAACTCAGTGAAACAAGGTATGTAGTTGATGGTAATAATATGGCTCTGGGCCGCATTAAATATCGTATAGCTATGTAGGTAGGTGCAGCTATGTAGCCAGGCGGACTACATAGCTACATCTACCGGCTACCTACACCTGACTTCCTACAAATAAATACTACACATAATTTAAATAAAGACTACACATAATTTAAGGTAAATACTGAGTGTACTGTATGTGTATTTTATCTCTCTGGGCTGCTTTAAATATCATATAGTATTGACTTTGGGATGAAGAGCCAGGGCTACCTATACTGACTTCCTACAAATAAGTACTATACTACTCACCTCTCGCCCTTCATTAAGACTACAAATATTTTAAGGTAAGCAATGAATGTACTGTGTATTATTTTACTTTTTATTGTGTTTTTAATGCCTAGTTCTATTACTAACTTAATATAAGTTATTGTAAACTTGTTGTCTGGCATTTATATGCATTGTAGAAAAAAATGGCATTCTGCTTTCCGGCGATGTCTGCTTTCTGGCAGTAGCCTGGAACCTAACCTGCCATATAAGTGGGGCCCTACTGTATATTGTGCTGAAAAGGTAAAACTTGTGATTTTGGCTTAAATAGCAACGCCCTTCTTGCTGAATAAAGCAAGCGAAAATTTGTGTATGCAATAATTTCACAAAAATCATTCTGAACATAATGAAAAAAATATATTTCATTGTGTTTGTTTACTATTAAATTATTGTAAACTTTTTTTTTTAACACGTCGGCTGTTTCCCACCAAGGCAGGGTGACTGAAAAAGAAAGAAAAAACATTCAACACTTTCACCATCACTCATACATAATCACTACCCTTGCAGAAGCGTTCGGATACAACAGTGCTAGATGTCCCTCCAAATTCCCACTATCCCAAACCCCTCCTTTCAAGTGCAGGCATTGTACTTTCCAAGACTTAAGTCCAGCTAGCCGGTTTCCCTGAATCCCTTCACAAAATATTAACCTGCTCACACTCCAACAGCTCGCCAGGCCCCACAAACCATTCATCTCCATTCACTCCTATCTAACACGCTCATGCACGCTTGCTGGAAGTCCTAGCCCCTCACCCACAAAACCTCCTTTACCCCTTCCCTCCAACCTTTTTGGGGACGACCCCTACCTCGCCTTCCTTCCCCTAGAAATTTATACGCTCTCCAAGTCATTCTACTTTGTTCCATTCTCTCTAAATGACCAAACCACCTCAACAGCCCCTCTTCAGCCCTCTGACTATTACTTTTAGTAACTCCACACCTCCTAATTTCCACACTATGAATTTTCTACACAATACTTACACCACACATTGCCCTTAGACCCAACATCTCCACTGCCTCCAGCTGCCTCCTCACTGCAGCATTTACAACCCATCATTTTCACCCATATAAGAGTGTTGGAACCACTATACTCTCATACATTCCCTTCTTTGCCTCCATGGATAATGTTCTCTGTCTCCACAGATACCTCAACGTACCACTCACCTTGTTTCCTTCATCAATTCTATGGTTAACCTCATCCTTCATAAACCCATCCGCTGACAAATCAACTCCCAAATATCTGAAAACATTCACCTCCTGTATATGCTCTCCCTCCAATCTGATATCCAATCTTTCGTTACCTAATTTTTTTGTTATCCTCATCACCTTACTCTTTCCTATATTCACTTTTAATTTCCTTCTTTTACATACCCACCAAACTCATCCACCAACCTCTGCAACTTCTCTTCAGAATCTCCCAAAAGCACAGTGTCATCAGCAAAGAGCAACTTTGACAACTCCCACTTTGTGTTAGATTCTTCATCTTTTAATCCCACACCTCTTGCCAACACCTGAGCATTCACTTCTCTTACAACTCCATCTATAAATATATTGAACAACTATGGTGACATCTCAGATCCCTGCCTAAGGCCTACTTTTACTGGGAAATAATCTCCCTCTCTTCTACATATTCCAACCTGAGCCTCACTATCCTCGTAAAATCTTTTCACTGCTTTCAATAACCTACCTCCTATTCCATACATTTGCAACATCTGTCACATTGCCCCCCTATCCACCCCATCATACGCCTTTTCCAAATTAATAAATGCCGCAAAAACCTCTTTACCCTTATCTAAATATTGTTCAACTACAGTATGTGTTTCACTGTAAACACTTGGTTTACAGACCCCCTATCCTTCCTAAAGCGTCCTTGTTCATCTGCTATCCTACTCACCGTCATACTCTTAATTCTTTCAATAATAACTCTACCATACACTTTACCAGGTATACTCAACAGGCTTATTCCCCTAAAATTTTTACACACTTTTGTCCCCTTTGCCTTTATACAAAGGAATTATGCATGCTCTCTGCCAATCCCTAGGTACCTTACCCTCTTCCTTACATTTATTAAATAAAAACACTAACCACTCCAAAACTATATCTCCACCTGCTTTTAACATTTCTATCTTTATCCCATCAATCCCAGCTGCTTTACCCCCTACTACCTGGGTAGTGGGTTGGTAGACAGCAGCCGCCCATGGAGGTACTACCGTCCTATCAAGTGAGTGTAAAACCGAAGCCTGTAATTGTTTTACACGATGGTAGGATTGCTAGTGTCTTTTTTCTGTCTCATAAACATTAAAGATTTTAGGTACGTTTTGCTACTTCTATTTACACTTTGGTCACACTTCACATGCATGTACAAGCATATATATACACACACCCCTCTAGGTTTTCTTCTATTTTCGTGCTAGTTCTTGTTCTTGTTTGTTTCCTCTTATCTCCATGGGGAAGTGGAACAGAATTCTTCCTCCATAAGCTATGTGTGTTGTATGAGGCAACTAAAATACCGGGAGCAAGGAGCTAGTAACCCCTTCTGTATACATTACTGAAGTTAAAAAGAGAAACTTTTGTTTTTCTTTTTGGGCCACCCTGCTTTGGTGGGATATGGCCGGTTTGTTGAAAGAAGAATAGATTTATATTTTAACACAGCGGCCATCTCCCACCAAGGCAGGGTGACCCACAAAAAAGAAGAAACACTTTCACTATCATTCACTCTATCACTGTCTTGCCAGAGGGATGCTGATACTACAGTTCAAAATTGCATATATTCCCACCCCTCCTTCAGAGTGCAGGCACTGTACTGCCCACCTCCAACAACTGGTTTCCCTGAATCCCTTCATAAATGTTGCTTTGCTCATACTCTAAAAGCACATCAAGTCATAAAAACCACTTGCCTCCACTCACTCCTATCTAACATTCACTCACACACTTGCTGGATGTCTAAGCCCTAGCACACCAAACTGCCTTCACCCCTTCCCTCCAACCTTTCCTAGAATGATCTCTAACCTGCCTTCCATCCACTACTGATTTATACATCCTCCAAGTCATCCTATTTTGTTCCATCCTCTCTGAATGTTTGAACCACTTCAACAACCCTTCTTCAGCCCTCTGGATAATAATTTTAGTAATCCCTCACCTCCTTCTAATCTCCAAGTTGTGAATTCTCTGTGTAATATTCACAACACATATTGCCCTCAAACATGACACCTTCACTGCCTCCAGCCTCCTCCATACTGCAGTATTCATAATCTATGCTTCACACCTATATACTTTCATACATTCCCCTTTTTACTTCTATGGAAAACATTCCTTGTCTCTACAGGTGCCTCAGTGCACCTCTCGCCTTCTTCCCCTTGTCAATTCTATGGTTCACCTTGTCTTTCATAGACTCATCTGCTGACAAGTCCACTTACAAATATCTGAGCACATTCACTTCCTCCATACTCCCTAACTCCACTCTGATATCCAGTCTTTCATTTCCTAAATTTTTTCTTACCCTCATCACCTTGCTCATTCCTATGATGAGGGTACCCAAAAATTTAGGTAATAAAAGATTGGATAGGAGATTGGAGGGAGGGAATGTGAAGGAAGTGAATATGTTCAGATAGTATATGTGAGTGGAATTGTCAGCAGATGGGTCCCAGAAAGACGAGGTGAACCATAGAATTGATGAGGGGAAAAAGGTGAATGGTGCATTGAGGCACCTGTGAAGATAAAGAACATTATCCATATAGTATGTATATTGTATATATGTGATAGAGTAAATAAGTCACATGAAGGAGCAGGACCATGTACTATATAAGAGATGCATGTTGTTTACATACAAAACTGATGAAATCACATGAATGTATTGGATGTGCTCACTTGTGACATTTCACAGTTTTACATCTAAAAAAGTGTTGAATTTATATCTAATTAAAATGCATGAAGGAAAGTTTTACCATGTACAATTTGCATTGTTTTATTAATGTTACAGCATATACTTTATATATTCTAACATGTAACTGTTGTGTTTTCTTTTAGACAATACAGATGCTGGTGAATTAAAGTCTTTTCTAGATGTTAACTACAGCCTAGTTTTTCATGTCTTCTATGAGGCATTCATCACCTTTGAGGGAAATCTTAAACAAAAGGGTAAGAAATATGCCTACCTATTGTCTAGAGTACTTTTTATCTGTTGTCTGTGAATAACCATTTTTTAGTTTTATATAAAAAAAAAAGATTACTGTATCTGAAAAAACTAAAGTATTATGTTTAATTTTTTTTAGTATTTGGCTGGAGCCTAACAATTTACATCAAATATTTTTTTATATTTTTCATGTTTTACAGGAACATTTGCTGTACAAAAGAGTCATAAAGAAGATTTGGAGTGTTCATTATATGTGTTGGACCGCCTCCTTTGTCTTCTACCAGAAAGGTTTGAGAAACGATGGCAGTGCAATGCTCTTACCCACATTTTCAAGAAGATCCTTCACCCTGGAAATATTGTGCGCCTACGACGAGATGCCATGCGGTAATCGTTGTTCCTGTTGAATTTGATGTAACTTACCATTGCAGTATTTGCTGTACATTGCATATACAGTACTACAGTGCATCATTATAAACATTATGATTAATCATTATGATGTTCAGCTTCAGCTGTGTCCATTATGCCTTGTTGTTAATGTTATATAGAATGTAGTGATATGAAGTACCTGAGAATAATTATATATTTATGATCAATTCAACAGATTGTTTGTGATTTGGTATATGATTGTTGGGGAGTGCAAAACAGCAGAAATGGATCGCATGTTTGCATCATTGGTACCGGGGTTCCCAGTACCTCCTCCCTCAGCTCTCCCACCTGACCTGGGTTATGGGGGAGTTACATGCTTGGAGCCATCGCCTGTTATTCCTCCTCCCAGCACAGAGAAAACACCACCAGATGATCTGTCATCATATCTTCTCAGGTCACTTTTAGACTTCATGGTCACACAGGTATGCAGTGCTTTTGAAATAAGCAATTAGATGTTGAAGCATTTATAATTAATTTTCTTAATACAGTCTTATTACAGTATACCCATCTTGAGCATGTTAAATGTAAGTCAGTTAACATACCTGGGTATGGAACAATTAACAACTGTAGGCCCAACAAAAAGGTTAGTACATCCCATACAGTAAAACTTATGTCAGAAATGATCTTACAGGCAACTGTTCTAATTCTTATAAGGTACAGTATTTACCTCCTGCCTCTCCCCCAGAAGTAAATTTCATAAAAAAATCTAAGAAATATAATGAGTAATCAATTTTAAAAATCCAAATCACTCAAATCCAAGGCATTTCAAGACATAAATAGATGATCAAGGATCATTCAGGTTTTCAAAGATGAAGATCCCAATGACCAAAAAAACTACAATACTGTATAACTATCCACAAGCTACAAATTTTGATCAGATAATTTTATATGAAAATTTTTCTTTGAATATTTTTAATAAAATCCACTAAATAATAATAATAATAATAATAATAATAATAATAATAATAATAATAAACAGTGGTCCCTCGGTTTTCGTGCATCTCCAAACTCGAACATTTATGTAAGTGTATTTTCGTAAGTGCTGTTGCAAGTGTATTTTTGGGGGTCTGAAATAGACTAACCTACGTGACATTATTTCTTAAGGAAGTAAATTCGTTCGGTAATGGCACTTGAGCAGCATTCTGGAACGAATTTTCGGCAAAATCCGAGGGACCACTGTAATAATAATAATAATAATAATAATAATAATTTTTATTGTGACATGATACAAAGATGTACGTACATAGTTCTGGATATAAATGGGGTGTACATGCCAAAAGCCCCTAATATGCAGAGCATTGTGGGCATTCTTAAAATTAATTAACAATAAACTAAATGGTAAAAATTATAGTAGACAATTTACAGAATAAGTATAATTGTGTATTTAAGTAGTGAAATTTGAACATAAGTTGAACATAATTTTATACAACACTTCGTAAAATTAACTTAACACATCGGTTCAGGGAGGGGAAAAAATTTGGAGCGTCGCCTATGGGGTATTTCTTTAGCTCAGGCCGCCGCCTGGCTGTGGGTGAAACCATTGTCTCTGCGGGGCTGCACCGGGCTTCAAGGCAGCAAAGGATCGCTTCACCTTGCTCCTTTGCGGTAATGCGTCAGGTGATTTCAAGTGTAAGCCCATGGTTATTTACCGCTCTTAACCCTTTCAGGGTCCAAGGCCATTTTTGGAAGGGGTGTGCCAGTGTCCAAGAATTTTCCAAAAAAAAAATTCCTATTTTTTCTTACGAAATGGTAGAGAAAATCTTTTTCTGAAGGTAATAAAACAAAAAGTACGAAATTTGATTGAAAATTGACGAAATTATGCTCTCGCGAATTTTAATGTGTCAGTGATATTTACACATCGGCGATTTTGCCGACTTTGACTCCCATTTTAGGCCAATTACATTATTCCAGTCGACCAAATTCTTAGCAATTTCACTAGTATTACTTCTATTCTATCGATTGAGCACAAGAAATCGCCTAGTCAACTGTTTCAACTACAAAATAAAGTGATTGGAAATTGGTAATTTAGCCAATTTAACTCAAAGTTCAAAATATTCTAATTTCAAAATAGGGTGCAAAATAAACAATGCAGGCATTCCTGGCACTAAGCTAACATTTCCTCTGTTCATTAGTTACTTTTTCAGTCTTTATAAATGAATTCCATTTTGATTTTTTATTCACATAATGAATTTTTATTCAAACCAAAAAATGGAAGATTTAATGCTATGCAATATTGTAATAATTATACAAATAATATCACCACATTTGTGAACGTATATTAGACCTACCAGCTGGCGCGTATTAAATGTGTGAGGTCATTTGTTTACTCTTGATTATCGGCAAAAATTGAACATTTCCGCTACTTTGAGCTCAGTTTCAAGCCATTTCCAGTACTAAAACCAATCAAAATCATCTCTATATCTGTAATATATCTTCCATTCTATCAAATGAGACCAAGAAATCGCAAATACAACTATAAAAAATATACAAAACAACACTGCAAAGTCGCTGTTTTAATCGAAAATTACGGGTTTCAGTTTTTTTTTCTCTTATTATGCACTGTGTGCTGCAGGATTCGTTTTATGTGGTGCACACTTACCACATAGATGTATTCTCTCATATCTAGTCCCAAATTTACCGCTCAAAGCTTATCTGAGTGAGCTGAGCTCATGATGTAGAACTACGGTTTGGACCCTGAACTCAAAGCTGTAGAACTACGGCACGGACCTTGAAAGGGTTAAGAATCCTCGTGCTTTGAAAGGTGTAGAAAAAACACCTACCAGTAATTTGGAGGTCAAACTAGTCAGCATGGATGACAGAGGAAACATTTATTGACTGGTTTAAGCATCACTTTATTCCTGATGTCAAGTTTTACCTGCACAGCAAGAACCTTGATGCATCAATGGACTCTGACTCCAACCTGGCAGTACAGTAGGGCCCCGCTTTTCGGCGTTTCGTCTTTCGGCGTTCCGTTCATACGGCGAGTTCAAATTATGACCAAAACTTTTGTATAAGGCGAGCGTCTTTCAGATACGGCGCGCGCCACCCGGTTTGTTTTCATTTTCCGTGAGCACATATCTCTATTATGTAATCATCACTCTTGGGCACATTAAATGTCCAATTTTACGTCAATATAGACATTTTCATTAATCCATCTATGATATATTCTTCAAAATTATATGAGAAACACGTTACATAGCATATAAACATGCTGTTTATATGCTATGTTTATATGCTATATAGGTGTGGTTGCCGGGCGGAGGGAAAACATTACGTAATACTAATAATAATCACTCTTGCGCACATTAAATGTCTTATTTTACGTTAATATAGACATTTTCATTAATCCATCTATGATTTTTTCTTCAAAATTATATAAGAAACATGTTACATAGCATATAAACATGCTGTTTATATGCTATGTAGGTGTGGTTGCCGGGCGGAGGGAAAACATTACGTAATACTAATAATAATCACTCTTGCGCACATTAAATGTCTTATTTTATGTTAATATAGACATTTTCATTAATCCATCTATGATTTTTAAATTATATAAGAAACATGTTACATAGCATATAAACATGCTGTTTATATGCTATGTAGGTGTGGTTGCCGGGCGGAGGGAAAACATTACGTAATACTAATAATAATCACTCTTGCGCACATTAAATGTCTTATTTTATGTTAATATAGACATTTTCATTAATCCATCTATGATTTTTTCTTCAAAATTATATAAGAAACATGTTACATAGCATATAAACATGCTGTTTATATGCTATGGTGTTCCCGGGCGGAGGGAACACATTACGTAATATTAATAATAATCACTCTTGGGCACATTAAATGTCTTATTTTACGTTAATATAGACATTTTCATTAATTCATCTATGATATTTTCTTCAAAATAATTTAAAAAACGCGTTACATAGCATATAAACATGATACATACACCCACAGAATAAAAATTGACAAATATGATATTTGTTTACCAAGCGACTTTGTAGGAGTGTCGGAAGAATTACGTTTTCTCTAGTCAAACATTGAGGGATAACTGTAGAAAAATATTCCTTTCATATGCCTTCACTCTATATATAGTTATTCACGACCCTTGTGGGTTTAGCACTTCTTTTTTATTATGATAATAATAATGGTAATACTATCATTAACTCTAAAAATAGTGTGTTGCATGAGAATGGGAGTGTTGCTGTTTGTTTATTTTGTACTAACTTGTACATAATGTAAGAGTATTTGTATTGTGAGGTAATTATTATTATAATAAAAAAAATTATTTTGAGGTAAAAGTCTCACAAACTCTTACAAACGTATGTGAATGAACTAAAAGTGGACACGTATTAATCGCATTCATTTCGCCTGACCGAGTGATCGCCCAGTACCTGTTCAGTTTGTTTTTTTACCTTGTCTGAACTCCGTATCTCGTTCTCTCTCTCGTTTACTCTTTCGTTTACTAGTTGGCTCTCATTGACTATGGCGTCTAAGCTTAGTTGTGATAAAAAGAGGAGTCGTGAGCCTCTTACTTTAAGTGCCAAGTTAGAAATGATTAAAATCAGTGAACTGACTTTTTTGGGTTATCCTGGGTTGTCTACGCATATTCTGCTATGAATGATAATCTATGTAACTGTATTTGTGTATACCTGAATGAACTTACTAACAAGGTATATGTTGATCGCTGAGATAGCCATCAAATACAGTTACATATAGCAGCATATGTGTAGAGAACCCAGGATAACCCAAGAGTGTACTCACCTAATTGTGGTTGCAGGGGTCGAGACTTAGCTCCTGGCCCCGCCTCTTCACTGACCGCTACTAGGTCCTCTCTCTCCCTGCTCCATGATCTTTATCATACCTCGTCTTAAAGCTATGTATGGTTCCTGCCTCCACTACATCACTTGACAGACTATTACACTTCCTGACTATGGCTGAAGAAATGCTTCCTAACATCCCTTTGACTCATCTGAGTCTTCAACTAACACTCTTGCTAGGAGCTAATGCTGCTGGGGATTGCAAGTTAAAACCTATGATAATTTATCACTCAGAGAATCCTAGGGCCCTAAAGAACTATGCAAAAGGTAGCCTCCCTGTTTATTATAAATCCAATTCAAAAGCTTGGATGACTACTGATCTTTTCATAAATTGGTTCACAGACTATTTTAAGCCAATGTTAATACTTTAAGGTAAGTAATAAGTGTACTCTGTGTGTATCTTACTTTTTATTGTGTTTTTTAATGCCTAGTGCTATTGCTAACTTAATATAAGTTAATGTAAGCTTGTTGTCTGGCATTTATATGCATTTAGAAGTGGAAAAAAATGGCGTTCTGCTTTTCGGCGATGTCTGCTTTAAGGCACTAGCCTGGAACCTAACCTGCCGTATAAGTGGGGCCCTACTGTACTATTACAAAAAACACTAGTTTCACTTAACACCATTACCTGCACACAGGTAGAGTGCATTTATTCCATGAGCCTGTTACTAGTGTTGTAATAAGGGAGTGTTTGGGATAACAATAAACTCTACAATTTCTAATATTTAATATAATTCTATTAGTATTAAAACATAGTCATATACTTTATATAAAAACAGTCTTTATCTTAATACCCTGCATACATAATCTTTGGTATTGATATCACATTTTATATATACAAAGTCATAGTAAAAGTAATTATAATAATGTAACAAGTAAAAGCAATCATAAAACTCTAGTGCCCCTGTGTCATATGTCACTGCCATCTTCCTGTGTCATAAATGACACTACCAACCCTATTTGTCATGACACGCCTTCTCCGTGTCCCACGACACCCTTTTCTCTGTGTCATACGACACGCCCTCTGTGTCACACGACACTCCTCTCTGTGTCACACGACACCCTTTTCTCTGTGTCATAACACGCCTTCTCTGTCACACGACACCCTTTTCTCTGTGTCAAAACACGCCTTCTCTGTCACACGACACCCTTTTCTCTGTGTCACACGACATGCCCTCTGTATCATGATACTTAGTCTCTAAGAAAACCTTTGCATCGCCTCATTTGACACTTCAACACTCCGAGTTACACGACCCTTTCTAACTTGTGTCGTGTCACCTGACACTCCAGGTTACCACACCCTGACTTTTCCACAGTACTAAGGAATCCGTGTCACCTGACAAGCTCACCAGGTACAACACACCCTGGCTTTCCACAATGCTTCTATCTGTGTCACCTGACACGCTCACCAGGTACAACACCCTGACTTTCCAAGTGTCCTCTGACATGCTCACCAGGTACAACACACCCTGACTTTAACCATTAACTGTCCAAACGTATATATACGTTTTTACCGCTAGCGCTCCGAACGTATATATACGTTTTTTTTACATGCTTTCTTATGGGGAAAATCAAGATCGGGGCGCTACGCGTGTAAACGTATATATACGTTTGGACAGTTAATGGGTTAACATCTGTCCGTGTCACATCACACAAAACTCACCAGGTACAACACCCTGACTTTCCACGTGTCCTCTGACACGCTCTCCAGGTACACACCCTGGCTTTCCATTGGACTCTTCTTCTAGTGTAAACTGGATCGCTGGTTCAACTGCGTTGAGCCTTGCCTGAAGATTCCGTACATCAAAACGTTTGGGAGTTATTACGAGAACGTCGTCTACGTAACGTAACCAAGTAACGTTTGAGGGGATGATGTTGGCGAAGTGTTCAGCCTTTAGGTGTTCCATGTACAAGTTAGCTAAGACGGCACTGATGGGGGACCCCATTCCCATGCCGTATGTTTGTTTGTAGAGCCTGTTATTGAAAGAAAAACAGTTGAAATTAACACAGAGTTCAATAAGGTCAACAAAATCTCCGGGAGGTAGAGGAAGGTTAAGGTCCTGATTGACTTTACGTCGTAGAACCTCGATGGCTTGTGTGGTAGGTACTTTAGTGAAGAGGGAAGTCACGTCCAAACTGCTTAGTTTCTTGTTTCGGATGGAGAGATTTCGGATGCGGTTGAGAAGGTCGCCTGAATGTTTAAGATGAGCGGGGCTGATGAACCGGCGATCCAGTTTACACTAGAAGAAGAGTCCAATGACAAGCTACCCTTTCTGACGTCCTCATCCACAAAGTAGATAACAACCTAAGATTTCAAGTTTACCGAAACCTACAAATAAAATGATCTCACACACTTCTATTCCAGTCAAGATACTAAGACCAAAGAGGTATCATCATCGGATTCTTCCTAAGAGCTTACCGAATTTGTAGTCCTGAGTTTCTTGACGAGGAATGTACATACATTCACCAAACCTTCACTGATTTACATTTTCCTTCCTTTTTCATCAAAGATTGCAAGAAAAGAGCTCTTCAGATCATTAATTCTCCACGCGTCAACACCACTCCAAACAAAGTTATAATTCTTCCCAACAGCCAGGTTGCATCCAACATTTCTAAAGTATTTGCACATGCTAACACTAGAGTCGCCATCGCTTCCAGTACTTCTATAAAGGATCTAACCAGGACTAAATCCAAGCACCATGAACCAGTCAACGCAGGGGTCTACACTATACCCTGTGGAGGCTGCGACAGAATTTATGTAGGAGAAACAGCAAGAAACCTTGAAACACGCCTCATTGAACACATTAATGCATGCAGGAACGATAACCTAAACAACGCCTGCGTACAACACCGAAATTCCAACAATCATCTCATGAAATTCAAAGACGCCCGACTAGTAATTAAAGAAACTAATTTCCGTAGACGCAAGTGCCTTGAATCAGCACTTATCGCTGTTTCTAACACAATTAAACAAAACAAAGGCAGCTTCACCATCTCTGAAGTCTTAGCAAGAATCCTCCTGAAAACAGTAAACCCTACCATCACATAGTCTCTCCTGCTAATTCAACACAAGCACATCGTAGATGTGGAACACTCCTACAGGCCTTCTCTATTCCAACCTCCAGCAGAAATATTTGTCTAACCTATTGTTATACTACCCAAGTATTTGTTTTATCACCTTTACTCATGTGCAATTTGATTGTTCTACCTTATTGTATCACTACTACTACTTATATCACTACTACTTCTACCACCACTAGTATTACACCTCACTTTGAGAGTATATATACGCTCTGTGTCCATGTATCGCTTGTACGGCTTGAAAAGCTCCTGGAGAGCGAAACGTTGCACAATAAAATGTCACATTAGTTGCATTTGTGTTCTTTTACTTAACATAATGTCGGTAATTCTACCAATATTATTACGATAAGTATCAGGGGCCCAAGACTGTTCAACTGCCTCCCAGCATACATAGGGGATTGAATAGACCCCTGTCTGTCTTCAAGCAGGCACTGGACAGGCACCTAAAGTTGGTGCCTGACCAGCCAGGCTGTGGTTCGTACGTTGGGCTCGTGCGACCAGCAGTAACAGCCTGGTTGATCAGGCTTTGATCCAACATGAGGCCTGGTCACAGACCGGGCCACAGGGCGTTGACCCCTGGAACACTCTCCAGGTAAACTCCAGGTATAGCCATCAGTCTGTATATCATTGGTATACATGACCTAAAAGATGAAGAATTATATGTGCAACGTCTAGGCATCTTGTAGACATCACCATCCAGTGGCTTTATCAATAAAATACAGTACGTACATGGACATAATTTGAAGACTAGAAATATATCGTAAAAAGACTTTAATCAACCCCAGTCCCTTAGCCTAGGAGCAGGTTTTGGGGCTCTATTGTCTTGAAGAATCGGGAAGCAATTTAGGATAATTGCTGTTTACGTACTGGAGTCAGATGAGATGCAGCAGAAAAAGGGGCTGCCCCCTAGCCCAGCTCTTGGGCATGACCTACCCACTGAGGAATCTGCCTACCAGTGACAATGCCCGTCTGCTGCATTTCATCTGCCCCAACCCCCTAGACTAATCTTTCTACCTGTTCTTCAGATTTTTTAAAGACAAGGGTTATCATCTTCTCTTAGGCGGGGACTGATTACCTCATCTTTCACTTTCTAAAATAACCCCGATTATATCTATGTATTGTATTGATAAAACCACTGGCAGGTGAAATTAACAAGATGCTCAGATGAAAAACGTGTCTAATTCTTCTTAGTTATCTTTTTTTGGAAAAAAAATTTGTAAAAACCCTTTTTTTTTAGCTTTAAAAATTCATATTTGTTTCATGTGATTTGTAGATATTGTCAAACCTTTTAATTATGTCATCTTTTGGGTTTTTTTTTGAGGAAGTAAAAAAGATTTGAATTAATTTATATAGTTTATTATGTAAGAGGATACGTACTGAAATCTTAAATAATATTAAAAATGTTTTGGGTGGGGTTTTATATTGGCGCAGTATTCATGTGAATTAATATGACTGGAAAAAAATTTTTAAATACACTGTAACTAACATCAGTGGTACCCCAAAATTCGAGGGGCCCCAAAATCCCCTTTTTATGAAAAGTTTATTATTTTAAATGTTTTTTGTAGGTATATTTTTGGGGTGTAAAAAACTAGTCTATTTTAAATTTTTCCTTAGGGGATAAATTTTTTGGTAATGGCATTAACAGCATTCTCAACAAAAATATGTAACCGGGGGACCACTGTACTGTTTATTATCATCATTGGTAATTTTACAAATTTTTTTTAAAGTGCAGACAGATTTTGTAAGTTAGACAAAAATGATAAATATCAGTTTGTTTGGAAAAAAAATTTTTCCACCTAGGCTAATTATTTTCCAATTTGTTGTTCAGCCCGAAGATTGAGGGCAAGATGAAACATAGCAATCATTTTTTACCTTTTACCATGTTTGAATGTGGTAAGCATTTTTTCCCCCTAGTTTCAATTCTTCAAACTTTTGTATAAACCTTTGGGTAAGAAAGTCTTTTGGGATGTTTCACCATTTAATTTGTTTTAGTTACTTTTCCCCCCCTTCTATGGACTTTTTTTTTAAATTCATTTTGTATTTTTATGCAATATCTTGTGTGGTGCACTTGAAAAACAGTTTCTTACTTGTTGTAGATCAAATAAAAACAAATTTTTTCCCACCCCTGGGGGGGGACCAAAAAAAAAAAATTTTTCATCATCTTTCCCAACACTCCCATCTTTCCCCAAATAATCACTGTCTTTGCAGAGGCATGCGGGAAGCAGTTTAGATTTTTTTTCCCCAAACTGAACCCCCCAAAAACCCCCTCCTTTAAAAGTGCAGGTTTTTTTTTCCCCTTTTTCCAAGTTTAAAACCAGCTAACTTTTCCTAATTCCTTAAAAAATATTCCCCCTTTTACCTCCAACAGCTCGTCAAGCCCCAAAAAACCCTTGTCCCCTGGGATTTAACCCCCTCCCTGCCGCTGTATGCCCAAAACCCTTTCCCCCAAAACCTTTCCCCCCCTCCCATCCTTTCCTGGATTCCTACTTCTCCTTCCCCCCACCCGTTTATAACCCCCCGTCATAATATTTTGCTCCATCCTTTCTAAATAAAAAGCTCATGGTTTTGGGGTTTTGTAGGTTTTTTTTGTGTATAGCTTGGTGTTTTTCCTGCTGGAACTTCTAAAGGGAGAAGTGAAAGGAGGGGGGTCATGGGGGCCCCCTGTTTTTTAAATGTATATAAATTTTGTACTATAGTAGTGGCCCAGTATAATGTGAACTGGGCATAATAAAACCATACTCCCAAAACATGACATCAACTGCCTCCAGTCTCCCCTTTAAAAAAAAATTTCTCAGTTTAAGTATCCCCCGAACCCCTCAGCTAAATACGAATATTCATGAATTCTTTTTTCTCAGTCAAACAAATCATTTTGTATTTTAGTTAAAAAAGAGCTTTTATTAAATAGTGGAGGAATGAAATAAATCTTTGGGTTTTAAAAATATAATGGTTATCAGTAAAATTAACAAACAATCAAGTGGACAGATTTTGGAGGGGGAGGACACCCAAATGGGGAAATTTTTATTATTTTTAAATTTTTAAAATTTAATCCCCCACCAAGGCGGGGGGACTAAAAAAAAAACACTTTCCCATCATTCAACACTTTCCCCATCATTCACATAAATATCTTTGGGCCCCCAAAAAGACAGTTTAGGTGTCCCCAAAAACAATGCCCCCAAACCCCCCACTATTATTATTAGTATTATTGTTATCATTTTTGGGTTTTTTATCTTGATAAGGGGAACCTGATTGTGATGTCAGCACCCCTTTTGGGAAAAATAGTGATTGTGTAATGTTTTGTGAATGTTTTTCTTCTTTGGGGGGCCCTGCCTTGGCAGGAGATGGGAAAGGAAAAAAAAAAAATAAACAATGTTTTATGTATATACAGTGGGCCCTCTTTTTGTAATTAACCGTTCCCGGAAATGTGGGTAATGGCGAAATTGACGATTTTCAAATTCATTTTCCCCCCCAAAAAATAATGTAAATAATTAATCTTAAACCCAAAAAAATTAAAACAAAAAAAAAATTTTAATGAAATATAGATTACATACACGAAAACAATGAGACATGAAAAATAAAAAAAAAAAATAACATGACAAACTTTATTGAAAACTTTTGATGTTGGGGGAAAAAAGGGGGAGGGGAAGGGGGGTGGAAAATTCTATTGTTTGGGGAAGGGGGAAACCCTTCCATAAAGACTTTAGGGGGCCCAAATCCTTTTCGGGGGTTTCTTCCCCCTTTTTTTTTTTCTAACCCCCTTTTTTGGGGTTTGGCGTATAGTATGGCTTGCCCAGGGGTTTTGTCGTACTAAAGCCTAAACCCAAAACCTCAAATCAATTTGGGAAAAAAGGGGGGGCGATGTGAGAGAATGGGGGGTTCGGTGGGGTGCAGTATAAAAAAAAATGCACCACACAGTATTGAGGAAAAAAAAATCCACTGTTTTTTTTCCCAAAAAAGTGACTTTGCATTTTTTTGTATAGTATTTATGCTTGTATTCTCGTTTTCTTAGTCTCATTTGATAGAATGGATGATATATTACAAAAAAGAGATAATTTTGACTGGGGTTTTACGATGACAATCCTTGAAAAGGGGGCAAAAGCGAAAATGTTCGATTTTTTTTGACAAATAAACAAATCCACCCTGACAATAAAACATCAACTGGTGGTTTAATATTCTTGCACAAGTATGCTGATATTATTTATACTGTTTTTATAATGATCAGTTGTATACATAACAGTAAATCTTCTATGTTTGTGAGAATAAAAAAATTTTTAAAAGGAAACAAAAGTAATGTAAGAGGGGGAGTGTGACTATTTAACAGAAAAAAGTTATTTTAGTGCC
>WNWK01023087.1:0-31564 GCA_009830355.1 Cherax destructor
GCACAGTGTCATCAGCAAAAGCAACTGTGACAACTCCCACTTTGTATTTGATTCATTATCTTTTAACCCCACACCTCTTGCCAAGACCCTCGCATTCACTTCTCTTACAACCCTATCTATAAATATATTGAACAACCACGGTGACATCACACATCCTTGTCTAAGGCCCACTTTTACTGGGAAATAGTCCCTCCCTCCTCACACTCTAACTTGAGCCTCACTGTCCTCATAAAAACTCTTCACTGCTTTCAGTAACCTACCTCCTATTCCATACACCTGCAACATCTGCCACATTGCCCCCCTATCCACCCTATCATACGCCTTTTCCAAATCCATAAATGCCACAAAAACCTCTTTACCCTTATCCAAATTCTGTTCACCTATATGTTTTGCTGTAAACACTTGGTCTACACACCCCTACCTTTCCTAAAGCCCCTTGTTCATCTGCTATCCTGCTTTCTGTCTTACTCTTAATTCTTTCAATAATAACTCTACCATACACTTTACCAGGTACACTCAACAGACTTATTCCCTATAATTTTTGCACTCTCTTTTGTCCCCTTTGCCTTTATACAAAGGGACAATACACGCTCTCTGCCAATCCCTAGGTACCTTAACCTCCTCCATACATTTATTAAATAATAGCACTAACCACTCCAAAACTATATCCCCACCTGCTTTTAACATTTCTATCTTTATCCCATCAATCCCAGCTGCCTTACCCCTTTCATTCTACCCACTGCCTCACGAACTTCCCCACACTCACAACTGGCTCTTCCACACTCCTACAAGATGTTATTCCTCCTTGCCCTATACACGAAATCACAGCTTCCCTGTCTTCATCAACATTTAACAACTCCTCAAAATATTCCTCCATCTTCCCGATACCTCTAACTCTCCATTTAATAACTCTCTCCCTATTTTTAACTGTCAAATCCATTTGTTCTCTAGGCTTCCTCAACTTATTAATCTCACTCCAAAACTTTTTCTTATTTTCAACAAAATTTGTTGATAACATCTCACCCACTCTCTCATTTGCTCTCTTTTTACATTGCTTCACCACTCTCTTAACCTCTCTTTTCTCTCCATATACTCTTCCCTCCTTGCATCACTTCTACTTTGTAAAAACCTCTCATATGCTAACTTTTTCTCCCTTACTACTCTCTTTACATCATCATTCCACCAATCGCTCTTCTTCCCCCCCGCACCCACTCGCCTGTAACCACAAACTTCTGCTGAACACTCTAACACTACATTTTAAATCTACCCCATACATCCTCGACCCCATTGCCTACACTCTCACTAGCCCATCTATCCTCCAATAGTTGTTTATATCTTACCCTAACTGCCTCCTCTTTTAGTTTATAAACCTTCACCTCTCTACTTACTGCTTCTATTTTCCTTGTATCCCATCTACCTTTTACTCCCACTGTAGCTATAACTAAAAAGTGATCTGATATATCTGTGGCCCTCTATAAACATGTACATCCTGAAGTCTACTCAACAGTCTTTTATCTACCAATACATAGTCCAACAAACTACTGTCATTACGCCCTACATCATATCTTGTATATTTATTTATCCTCTTTTCTTAAAATATGTATTACCTATAACTAAACCCTTTTCTATACAAAGTTCAATCAAAGGGCTCCCATTATCATTTACACCTGGCACCCCAAACTTACCTTCCACACCCTCTCTACATGTTTCTCCTACTTTAGCATTTAGGTCCCCTACCACAATTACTCTCTCACTTGGTTCAAAAGTTCCTATACATTCGCTTAACATCTCCCAAAATCTCTCTCTCTCCTCTACACTCCTCTCTTCTCCAGGTGCATACACGCTTATTATGACCCACTTTTCGCATCCGACCCTTATTTTAATCCACATAATCCTTGAATTTACACATTTATATTCCCTCTTATCCTTCCATAACTGATCCTTCAACATTATTGCTACCCTTCCTTAGCTCTAACTCTCTCAGATACTCCTGACTTAATCCCATTTATTTCTCCCACTGAATCTCGCCTACCCCCTTCAGCTTTGTTTCGCTTAGGGCCGGGACATCCAACTTCTTTCATTCATAACATCAGCAATCATCTCTTTCTTATCATCCGTACTACATCCACGCACATTCAAACATCCAGTTTTATAAAGTTTTTCTTATTCGTTTGTTTAGTAAATGTGTACAGGAGAGGGGTTACTAGCCCATTGCTCCCGGCATCCTAGTCGCCTCATACGACACGCATGGCTTACGGAGGAAGATTCTTTTCCACTTCCCCATGGACAATAGAGAAAATAAAAAGAACAAGAGCTATTAAGAAAAGAAGAAAAACCTAGATGTGTGTATGTATATATATGCATGTGCATGCCTGTGTAGTGTGACCTAAAGTGTAAGTAGAAGTAGCTAGATATACCTGTTATCCAGCGTGTTTATGAGACAGAAAAAGGACACCAGCAATCCTACCATCATGTAAACAGTTTCAGGTTTCTGTTTCACAGTCACCTGGCAGGACGTAGTACCTCCCTGGGTGGTTGCTGTCTACCAACCTACTACCTATTAGGTTGTATATATATATATATATATATATATATATATATATATATATATATATATATATATATATATATATATATAATATATATATGCAAGAAAACCACTATGAAAAAATAGAAGAATTCCAAGCGCTTTCGTGACTACTCACATTATCAAGGAACTATAACAGGAAACATGACAAGAAGGGCTTATATAAGGGCGAGACTACACCTCACAGTCACATCACACTAACAAAGACAACACCTCACAGTGTAGCGTAACATCGCACGACTCTGTGAAGAGGAAAATAAGAAAGGACCTGAAACTCTTCCCAAGAATTAAGATTAGTCCAATTTATTATTAAATTCTTCCCAAATTTTATTAATTATAAATGAATCCAATTTATATAAACCAAAAGATATATTCATATTATTTTCAAAACTGCTTTTAATGAAACATGATTCTATTATATTTCTCTCAACCATGGACTTGCTTGATACAACCTTCTCAGCATTTTGAAAATCAATTGGATGGTTAAAATCTCTCACATGAATAAATAGAGCATTAGAATCTTGTCCAGTTCTAATGCTATATTTATGTTGTTTTAATCTTAGTTCAAGACTTTACCAGTTTGACCAAAATAAACTTTATCGCATATTTTACAGGGAATCTTATAGACACATCCGTCAGCATTTTGGGGAATTTTTATCAAAAGTCTTTTACTGTATCAAGATTTTTAAATACAACTTTGATATTAAAATTCTTAAGAAAGGAAGGCATATCAACCAAGTTTTCATGGTAAGGGAGAACCAACATATTTTTGGTTGAATAGGTTGGTTGTCCCTTTTGGATTGTAAAAGTATTCCTAGCTATTTTAAAGATTTATCAATTATGTTTCTTGGGTATTTTAAATCATTAGCTATTTCATAAATTTTAGAGATATCTTCATCTATGAACTCTGGACTACAAATACGTAAAGCTCTCAAAAACATTGAAGAAAAAACCGACACTTTAACTCTATCTTGATGTGAAGAGTAATAGTGTACATAGGAACAATTATAAATTGGACTAATCTTAATTCTTGGGAAGAGTTTCAGGTCCTTTCTTATTTTCCTCTTCACAGAGTCGTGCGATGTTACGCTACTGTGAGGTGTTGTCTTTGTTAGTGTGATGTGACTGTGAGGTGTAGTCTCGCCCCTTATATAAGCCCTTCTTGTCATGTTTCCTTTTATAGTTCCTTGATAATGTGAGTAGTCACGAAAGCGCTTGGAATTCTTCTATTTTTCATAGTGGTTTTCTTGCATATTTTGATATCACCTGTTTACTGTGATCTTTTGATATAATATATATATATATATATATATATATATATATATATATATATATATATATATATATATATATATAAGGGATTGCCAAGATAACGAAAATCGACAAGTGTCTTTGACAACCATTAACTAAGAAAACAGACCAAGTAATGACATTATCATTATCATTTCAGATAATTTAAGATTTCTAATATTTAACCTCTGGTGTTATTTAATAACCATTGTCCTATAAGCATTCCATTAAATTGAAATTAGTTATTTTAATATAATTTTAAACATAAAAATATAGAAAAATATTTAAATTTGGATAATGGTTTCAGCAAAAGTTTTGGCATTGTCTCCGTACAAAATATGTATCTCTCTATCTATCTATCTATCTATATAAATATATATATATATATATATATATATATATATATATATATATATATATATATATATATATATATATATATATATATATATATATATATATATATAATATATATATATATATATATATATATAAACATACATACATACAGTGGAACCCCGATTTCGCACTCACCGGATGTCAGACTTTTCGGATTTCAGATACTTTCTTGTGCGAAATTTTGCTTCGAATTTCGGACCTTGTCCCGGGAATCGCACATATCAGACACGTCCACCCGCCGGGATGCTGCCTCAGTCTGGCTTCGTCACTGGTTGAGTGAGCATTCATCAGAAACATTTCACAATTTTTGTGCTTGTTTATTGATTGTGACTGCGAAATAAGCCACCATGAGCTCGAAGAATTAAAGATGAGATTGTAGAAAAATACGAAAGTGGCGTACGTTTAGCCGAGCTTGCCAGGATGTATGGGAAGTCGAAATCAACAATCTTTTCCATCCTGGCAAAGAAACTAGAAATCAAGGAAGCTAAAGTTGCAAAAAAGGTGAATATGCTAACGAAACAGAGATCACAAACAATCGAAGATGTGAAGTTGTTGTTGTTATTGTGGATCAATGAAACACAGTTAGCTGGAGATAGTGTTGTGGAGTCGATCATTTGCGAAATGGCAAGCCAGTTACATGCGGATCTCGTAAAGAAAATGCCTGGAATGAGTGCTGCTGTTAGTGAATTTATGGCCAGCAGAGACTGGTTCGACAGATTCAAGAAGCATAGTGGCATACACAGTGTTGTAAGGCATGGTGAGGCTTCAAGTTCAGACAAACGTGGGGCCTAAGAATTCGTTGATGAATTCAAGGAGTATGTAGAGGCTGAAGGATTCCTCCCCCAACAAGTGTTCAATTGTGACGACACAGGCCTCTTTTGGAAGAAAATGCCAAATTGGACCTACAACACGAAGGAGGAAAAGGCACTGTTATGACACAAGCCTATGAAGGATAGGCTAACTCTTTTGTTCTGTGGTAATTCTAGTGGAGATTTCAAAGTGAAGCCTTTATTGGTGTATCACTCTGAAAATCCCAGAGTGTTCAAGAAAAACAATGTCGTCAAGAGTAAATTGTGTGTGATGTGGAAAACTAATAATAAGGCATGGGTCACCAGGCAAATTTTCATTGACTGGGTCCATGAAGTGTTTGGCCCCAGTGTGAAAAAATACCTCCTGGAAAATAAATTGCCACTCAAGTGCTTCCTGGTACTGGACAATGCTCCTGCTCATACTCCAGACTTGGAAGACCAATTGTTTAAGGACTTCAGTTTTAAAATAGTGAAGTTCTTGCCTCCTAACACCACTCCTCTCATCCAGCCCATGGACCAGCAGGTCATTTCTAACTTAAAAAAACTCTACATGAAAGCAATGTTTCAAAGGTACTTTGAAGTGACCTCGGACACTGAATTGACCCTAAGAGAGTTCTAGAGGAATCACTTCAATATCCTCCATTGCATAAGCCTTATAGGTAAGGCTTGGCAGGGAGTAACATCCAGGACTTTGAACTCTGCTTGGAGAAAATCATGGCCAGAATATGTCCTCGACAAGAATTTTGAAGGGTTTGAGACTGACCCTGACGACCCTACACCTGTTGTGGAATCTATTGTGTCTTTGGGGATGTCCATGGGGTTGGAGGTGAGTGGCCAGGATGTGGAAGAGTTGGTGGAGGACCACAGGGAAGAGCTAACCACTGAAGAGCTGTAAGACCTTCATCTGGAACAGCACCAGACCTTAGCTAAGGAAATTGTTTCAGAGGAGGAAGAAGAGAGAGGGGAGAAGGTGCCTTCTTCAGTGATTAAGGACATGTGAGCAAAGTGGAATGAGTTGCAAAGTTTTGTTGAAAAATATCACCCTGACCAAGATGAAGCAAGCCATATCTGCAACATGTTCAGTGACAAAACCTTGTCCTACTTCAGGCAAATCTTAAAGAGACGCCAGAAACAGTTTTTTTGTGCAACAGGGTCCAGTAACTCTCAAGCTGGTCCTAGTGGCAGTAAAAGACAATGAAGGGAAGTAACCCCAGAGAGGGCATTGATATCTAAAGTCCTTATGGAGGGAGATTCTCCTTCCAAACAATAACCTCAACTCCCTCTCCCCTCCTCGCCTTCTTCAATACGCCAACAAGAGTCTTCAATAAAGATAGGTAATTTTTATATTTCTTTCTTTCTTTCAACACGTCGGCCGTTTCCCACCGAAGCGGGGTGGCCCAAAAGGAAAAACAAAAGTTTCTCCTTTTACATTTAGTAATATATACAGGAGAAGGGGTTACTAGCCCCTTGCTCCCGGCATTTTAGTCGCCTCTTACGACACGCATGGCTTACGGAGGAAGAATTCTGTTCCACTTCCACTTATATTTATTTATATTTATTTATCATTGTTTTCTGTATGTAAAACTGTAGTTATTCTTTAAAAAAATTTTTGTGAATATTTTTGGGTGTCTGGAACGGATTAATTGCATTTACATTATTTCTGATGTAAAATATTACTTCGGTTTTTGCACTTTCGAATAGAACGACCTTCTGGAACAGATTAAGTACGAAATCCGGTGTTCCACTGTATATATTATTAACACATCGTCTGTTACCCACCAAGGCAGGGTGGCCCGAAAAAGAAAAACTTTCACCATCATTCACTCCATCACTGCCTTCCCATCTCCAGGAATCAAGTCCGGACTGCCGGTTTCCCTGAATCCCTTCATAAACATTACCCTGCTCACACTCCAACAGCACGTCAAGTCCTAAAAACCATTTGTCTTCATTCACTTGTATCACATGCTTGCTGGAAGTCCAAGACCATCACACACAAAACCTCATTTACCCCCTCCCTCCAACCTTTCCTAGGCCGACCTCGAGCCCGCCTTCCCTCCACTACAGATTTATTCACTCGCGAAGTCATTCTATTTTTGTTCCATCCTTTTTACATGTCCGAACCACCTCAACAACCCCTCCTCAGCCCTCTGGATAATAGTTTTGGTAATCCCACACCTCCTCCTAATTTGACAAACTACGAATTCTCTGCATTATATTCACACCACACATTTCCCTCAGACATGACATCTCCACTGCCTCCAGCCTTCTCTTTGTTGCAACATTCACCTCCTATGCTTCACACCCATATAAGAGCATTGGTATAGATATTATCTCATACATTCCCCTCTTTGCTTCCATGGACAAAGTTCTATATCTCCATAGACTCCTCAGTGCACCATTCACCTTTTACCCCTCGTCAATTCTATGATTCACCTCAACTTTCATAGACCCATCTGCTGACACATCCACTCCTAAATATATGAATATATTCACATCCCTCTTACTCTTTCCCTCCAACCTGATATCCAATCTTTTGTTACTTAATTTTTTTGTTATCCTCATCACCTTACTCTTTCCTATATTCACTTTCAAGTTTCTTCTTTTACATACCCTACCAAACTCTTCAACCAACCTCTGCAACTTCTCTTCAGAGTCTTCCAAAAACACAGAGTCATCAGCAAAGAGCAACTGTGACAACTCCCACTTTGTGTTAGATTCTTTATCTTTTAACCACAAACCTCTTGCCAACACCCGAGCATTCACTTCTTTTACAACCCCATCTATAAATATATAGAACAACCATGGTGACATCACACATCCTTGTCTAAAGTCTACTTTTACTGGGAAATAATCTCCATCTCTCCTACATACTCTAACCTGAGCCTCACTATTCTCGTAAAAACTTCATTGCTTTTAATATCCTACCTCCTATTCCATACACTTGCAACATTTGCCACATTGCCCCCCTATCCACCCTGTCATATCTATCTATCTATCTATACATACATACATATATATATATATATATATATATATATATATATATATATATATATATATATATATATATATATATATATATATATATATATATATATATATATATATATATATATGCAAAAAGATCACGTAATCAGTGATATCAAAATAAGACACCACTATGAAAATAGAGGAATTCCAGCCTTCTGACTATCATTATCAAGGAACTATAAAGGAAACATGACAAGAGGACTTATAGGGGCAAGACTACACCTCACAGTGGTGTAGTCTTGCCCTTATATAGTCCTCTTGTCATGTTTCCTTTTATAGTTCCTTGATAATGTGAGTAGTCATCGACCATAGGTTGTCCTCTATTTTTTTCATAGTTGATTTTAATATATATATATATATATATATATATATATATATATATATATATATATATATATATATATATATATATATATATATATATAGTGCCGAAAACGTAAAACTAGTCAATTAGCAAGAGCTCATTTAATATTAAGTTCTTTCTAAAATTTCTCTTATACATTTAAAGATATAAAACTGCAACATTAACACCCTTCCTTCAGAGTGCAGGCACTGAACTTCCCATCTCCAGGACTCGTGTCTGTCTTCCATACCTCATTTAGTTGCCCAGTTTCTCCACGGAAAGATGTTGTCCCACCGCCTTTGAGGTATCAAGTTCCCTTTGCATCTTCTTCGCCTCCTCCTCTGTTGTGTGTATTTCATTCAGCACTTGTTGATATATCCCATGTTAGAGTACCCCACTGTTACAAAATGACACGATATCTATTGGAAATAGACATCTCCAGTGAACACTAGAAAGGATTGCCCTTCTAGCATCCAGCCTGTTACTGGGCTTTTGCAACAAAGTCAGTATCCTGGTCCAGTTATCCAACATATTCAATAGTTATCAAGAGGATTACAACTGATAGGGTACTAACCAAAGAAATATATTTAAAATGTTTATTATCAAAATTAGAATGTCTAGGGTTTCAAAGTAAATAAATGTACATATGATCAGGATGTTCATTAAGTTATGTGCTGAAGGCACATATATCTAAATGACTCTGAAGTACCATCAGGTACAATGTCAGCAATACAAGCATATGCAGATATATACAAATGTGTGTATGAGTGTGCTTCAGATAACTCGTTAAGACTCGACTCAACCAGTGTCAGACTGAACGTCTTCTCATAAGCTAGCTTTTCTAACAAACTGACAATCGGAACAGCTTGATTGAACAGTAAAATGACCAATTCGCAGAACAGCAATATAACAAGCAACAGCAACACAGCGTCAGGAACAAGGAGATAGAAAATCGACCCTAACTGGGGACCATCAACAGATCCTCCAAAATAGTCACAAAACTCCCTTACTACTGAATCTAGGTTCAGCATAAAAATCCCAGACTGTGACGGTGCACAGATGCCTTATCGAATTAGGTCAAGAGCTATAGCTAGAGACCTGAGTTATCTCAGAGTGTCAATGTGACACACAACCCAGTAAAACGTCGAAAATCACTGTCTAGACTGTGGAGAAAATTCTCCAAAAGAGGGTGGTACCTACCCTTTCTGCCCTTAGAAAGGGCTCAACCCTTTCCGGCCCTTAGAAAGGGCCAGACGCGTCTCTGGCTTCGAAAACAACTTAATTAAGAGCAGATGTATGGACCCAAAGAGCCAGAAGTCACGTAGTCATTGACCAGGGTTGCAACGAATGTATATGAGTGATTGAAACATTTGATATAAATGTGACTCTTGACCTTAGCAGGAAAGAAATATAGAAAACTGCTATTTCCATTTCTAAACTTGACTTTACAATCTTGTGCTCCAGTGATCGAAGTATTTACAGAACACAAGCATTTGAATTGCAACTTGTTGCATTGTTTTGCAAGTATTGAAATATAGCTGAGCTGCGGGATGCAGGAGCACAGCAGATTGAACTTATAAACCAACGAGGACGGGAGCTTCAGTGCGAGGATTTGACCTGACAAAGGAACATTAGTCGTACACGTCCGTTCTCATTCAATCTCCACTAACGTCGGGAAATCCGATAAGAACTCGGTTCCAGCGCGTTTAGTGATTAAAATCGCGGTATATTCAAAAGTGTGCGCAGCTTCTTATTTTTTCCCATTCCTGTTCCATTTTGCTCTTGAGTCTTTCTGTCCATTCTTCCTTCTCAAACCAGTAATCCTCGGTTCCCTTGCCTCTACGTCCTCCTTTTTCAGATAACATTTTTTTCATTCTGTTAAGATACTCTGGGTATCCTATTAGGTACTCATCTCTTGGGTACCATTTTTTGTGTGAGATGTAATCACCTAATTGTACTCAGCTAAATGTAGTGGCAGGGGTCGAGTAATAGCTCCTGGCCCTGCCACTCAATGGTCTCCACTAGGTCCACTCTCTCCCTGCTCCATGAGCTTTATCAAACCTTTTCTTAAAGCAATGTATGGTACCTGCCTCCACTACCTCACTTTCCAGACAATTTGTGTGTGCGTGTACTCACTTATTTGTACTCACCTATTTGTGGTTGCAGGGGTCGAGACTCAGCTCCTGGCCCCGTCTCTTCACTGACCGCTACTAGGTCCTCTCTCTCCCTGCTCCATGAGCTTTATAATACCTCGTCTTAAGACTATGTATGGTTCCTGCCTCCACTACATTACTTGCTAGACTATTCCACTTCCTGACTACTCTATGGCTGAAGAAATACTTCCTAACATCCCTTTGACTCATCTGAGTCTTCAACTTCCAATTGTGACCCCTTGTTTCTGTGTCCCCTCTCTGGAACATCCTGTCTCTATCTACCTTGTCTATTCCACGCAGTATTTTGTATGTCGTTATCATGTCTTCCCTAACCCTCCTGTTCTCCAGTGTTGTCAGGCCGATTTCCCTTAACCTTTCTTCATAGGACATTCCCCTTAGCTCTGGAACTAACCTTGTCGCAAACCTTTGCACTTTCTCTAATTTCTTGACGTGCTTGACCAGGTATGGGTTCCAAACTGGTGCTGGATACTCTAGTATGGGCCTGACGTACACGGTGTACAGTATCTTGAACGATTCCTTACTAAGGTATCGGAACGCTATTCTCAGGTTTGCCAGTCGCCCGTATGTTGCAGCAGTTATCTGGTTGATGTGTGCTTCCGGAAACGTGCTCGGTGTTATACTCACCCCAAGATCTTTCTCCTTGAGCGAGGTTTGCAGTCTTTGTCCACCTAGCCTATACTCTGTCTGCGGTATTCCCCGATCTTCATGACTTTGCATTTAGCGGGGTTAAACTCGAGAAGCCAGTTGCTGGACCAGGTACTCACCTAATTGTACTCACCTAATTGTGGTTGCAGGGGTCGAGACTCAGCTTCTGGCCCCGCCTCTTCCCTGTCCGCTACTGGTTCTCTGCTCTCCCTGCTCCATGAGCTTTATCATACCTTGTCTTAAAACTATGTATGGTTCCCGCCTCCACTATATCGTTCTTTAGATTATTCCACTTCCTAACTACTCTATGGCTGAAGAAGTGCTTCCTAACATCCCTTTGACTCATCTGAGTCTTCAGCTTCCAGTTGTGTCCCCTTGTGTCTGTGTTCCCTCTCTGGAACATCCTGTCACTATCTACCTTGTCAATTCCCCGCAGTATTTTGTATGTCGTTATCATGTCTCCTCTAACCCTTCTGTCCTCCAGTGTTGTTAGTCCTATTTCCCTCAACCTTTCTTCATAGGGCAGTCCCCTGAGTTGTAGAACTAGCCTTGTCGCAAACCTTTGCACTTTCTCTAATTTCTTGACATGCTTAACCAGGTGTGGGTTCCAGACTGGTGCTGCATACTCTAGTATGGGCCTGACGTACACGGTGTACAGTGTCTTGAACGATTCCTTGTTAAGGTAACGGAACGCTAATCTTAGGTTTGCCAGTCGCCCATATGCTGCCGCGGTTATCTGGTTGATGTGTGTTTCCGGAGACGTGCTTGGCGTTATACTCACCCCAAGGTCTTTCTCCTTTGGTGAGATTTGTAGCCTTTGTCCACCTAGCCTGTACTCTGTCAGCGGTTTTCTTTGCCCTTCTCCGATCTTCATGACTTTGCATTTGGTGGGGTTAAATTCGAGAAGCCAGTTGCTAGACCAGATGTCAAGCTTGTCCAGGTCTCTTTGAAGTCCTGCTTGGTCTTCATCCGATGGGATTCTCCTCATTAATTTCACATCATCTGCGAACAGAGACACTTCTGAGTCTATCCCGTCCGTCATGTCATTCACATATACCAAGAATAGCACTGGTCCTAGGACTGACCCCTGCGGTACACCGCTCGTCACAGGCGCTTATTGTGATACCTCATCGCGCACCATGACCAGTTGTTGCCTCCCTGTGAGATATTCCCTGATCCATTCCAGTGCCCTTTCTGTTATACACGCTTGGTCTTCCAACTTCTTTACTAATCTCATATGAGGAACTGTGTCGAAGGCCTTCCTGCAGTCCAGGAAAATGCAGTCAACCCACCCTTCTCTCTCTTGCCTTACCTCTGTTACTTTATCATAGAACTCCAGGAGGTTTGTTACACAGGATTTGCCTTCCCTGAGGTGTGTGTGTGTGTGTGTGTGTGTTTTATATATTTAACAATGAAAATTTATTTTTGTCGTAATTTTGCTTGTAATGCACAAATTTATTATCTCACAGGAAACCTGAGAAGATTTATTTATTGTCAGGCTATGAAAGATTTATTTATTGTCAGGCTATGAAAGATTTATTTATTGTCAGGCTATGAAAGATTTATTTATTGTCAGGCTATGAAAAATTTATTTATTGTCAGGCTATGAAAGATTTATTTATTGTCAGGCTATGAAAGATTTATTTATTGTCAGGCTATGAAAGATTTATTTATTGTCAGGCTATGAAAAATTTATTTATTGTCAGGCTATGAAAGATTTATTTATTGTCAGGCTATGAAAGATTTATTTATTGTCAGGCTATGAAAGATTTATTTATTGTCAGGCTATGAAAAATTTATTTATTGTCAGGCTATGAAAGATTTATTTATTGTCAGGCTATGAAAGATTTATTTATTGTCAGGCTATGAAAGATTTGTTTATTGTCAGGCTATGAAAAATTTATTTATTGTCAGGCTATGAAAGATTTATTTATTGTCAGGCTATGAAAGATTTATTTATTGTCAGGCTATGAAAGATTTATTTATTGTCAGGCTATGAAAGATTTATTTATTGTCAGGCTATGAAAGATTTATTTATTGTCAGGCTATGAAAGATTTATTTGTTGTCAGGCTATGAAAGATTTATTTATTGTCAGGCTATGAAAGATTTATCAGTTGTCAGGCTATGAAAGATTTATTTATTGTCAGGCTATGAAAGATTTATTTATTGTCAGGCTATACAAGGGACGACAAGACTGGGGAGGACAATAACTGAGGTTGGATAAAACAGAACAGGAATAGCAGTAATGGATAGAGTATTGATTATGGTAGGATAGAGAATATGTTGTCGTGGAAAGGATAGGAGGGGAAAGGATAAGTGTTGGAAAGAACAGTGGCAGAGGTTATGAATAGACAGGAATTTCATGTACAAAGAGTTCAACGTTCTGGCCATTGTGAATTGTTTTCTTTCTTCACTTAGTAACGGATATTTGAAGAAAACTTATACTGAATCTGAAATAAATGTTGTTATGAATATATATTTAATACAAAAATCCTTTAAAAAAATATTTTCTTTCAGCTTCTCTCTAGAAGAATATTCGGAAGTGTAAGTATTAACTTTGTGGATATTTACGTACACAAAATAAGATAATTTTATATAAAAATTCTTGTTACAAATCCAACACTCAGTGCCCACAAATGAGACTCTCATTCATGCCAAGTGGTATTTTATATGTATGTATATATTTTATTATTCGCGTCTTATAAAAATTAAAAATATAAAAGTGAGTTCTGTCTCTTGTTGATATATTCGCGACACTTAAATAAATGACACTTTCACTGTTATTCGGACACCTCAAGAAGTGCATTTTAGTGTAAACGTAATTATTAGGCAAAGGATATTGTTAACTTAATTACTTCAACAGTGGGACACACTGATGCTGGCCCCAGTGGGAGGTAACATCTTGGCAAGAGATTTGTGCCCTAACATCCCGCTGGCAGTACGCTTACTTGTTGTAGACCAACCTTATTACAAGGTGAGTATGATATTCGTTAACAAAATCATTAATGAACATTATTTATATAATATCTTTGGACATATTACATCTGATATCCATTTCTTATCAAATCACTTATATATATTTAGTGAATCATGACTATATTTGTTAATGAAACACTTTCCATGATGGACATTGTAGGAAGGTACAAGGAGGTGTAAAGGATTGTTGAAGGAAGCGAGACTGGCTGATGGTGGCACCTATGAGCTGAGTACTGTAGGCTGTTTGTACCAAGGTCACCTAGTTTGTACAGCTTCTCTCCTTCGCCCTTTAACCTCTTTCAAAGGCAGACTGCTTAAAATTTCATACACAAAGGTAATGCTACACATAATCCTTAAGAATTTTTTTATTAACACACACACACACACACACACACACACACACACTAGCTTCTCGAATTCAATCCCACCAAATGCAAAGTCATGAAGATCGGAGAAGGGCAAAGAAGACCGCTGACAAAGGCTACAAACCTCGGCAAAGGAGAAAGACCTTGCAGTGAGTATAACGCCAAGCACGTCTCCGGAGGCACACATCAACCAGATAACTGCGGAAGCATATGGGCGACTGGCAAACCTAAGATTAGCGTTCCGTTACCTTAACAAGGAATCGTTCAAGACACTGTACACCGTATACGTCAGGCCCATACTAGAATATGCAGCACCAGTTTAGAACCCACACCTGGTCAAGCACGTAAAGAAACTAGAGAAAGTGCAAAGGTTTGCGACAAGGTTAGTTCCACAACTCAGGGGACTGTCCTATGAAGAAAGGTTGAGGGAAATAGGACTAACAACACTGGAGGAAAGAAGGGTCAGAGGAGACATGTTAACGACATACAAAATACTGCGGGGAATTGACAAGGTAGACAGTGACAGGATGTTCCAGAGAGGGAACACAGAAACAAGGGGACACAACTGGAAGCTGAAGACTCAGATGAGTCAAAGGGATGTTAGGAAGCATTTCTTCAGCCACAGAGTAGTCAGGAAGTGGAATAGTCTAGAGAAAGATATAGTGGAGGCAGGAACCATACATAGTTTTAAGACAAGGTATGATAAAGCTCATGGAGCAGGGAGAGCAGAGACCCAGTAGCGGACAGCGAAGAGGCGGGGCCAGGAGCTGAGTCTCGACCCCTGTAACCACAATTAGGTGAGTACACACACACACACACACACACACACACAGAAATAATGAGAAAGTCAGGATGAGCCCTTGGTTCACCCAAAGGTGAAGAGAGGCAAAATCAAGTGTTTTAGAGAATAGAAGAAGTATAGAAGGCAAAGGACCCAGGAGAATAAGGAGAGCAGTTGTAGAGCCAGAAATGAATATGCACAGGTAAGAAGGAGGCCCAACGGCAATACGAGAATGACATAGCAGCGAAAGCCAAATCTGAACAGTCAAGGACCAGGTAATCAGGCTGAGGAAGAAGGAGAGGAGGTCACAAAATGACCGCGAAGTATATGAAGAACTCAACATGAGATTCAAAGTAGTGTTCACAGAGGAGACAGAAGGGACCCAAGAAAGACGGAGAGGTGGGGTGCACCATCAAGTGTTGGACACAATACATACAACCGTGGAAGAAGTGAAGAGGCTGCTAAGCGAGCTAGATACCTCACAAGCGATGGGGCTGGATAACATCTCTCCATGGGTCCTGAGAGGAAACAGAGGCGCTATGTGTACCATTAACAACAATCTTCAACACATCTATCTAAACAGGGTGACTACCTGAGGTATGGAAGACAGTAAATGTAGTCCCAATTTTTAAAAAGGAGACAGACATGGAGCATTAAACTACAGACCAGTGTTACTGACATGTATAGTATGCAAAGTCATGGAGAAGATTATCAGAGAAGAGTGATGGAGCACATAGAAAAGAATGAGCTTATCAACGACAGCCAGCACGGGTTCAGGGACGGAAATCCTGAGTCACAAACCTACTGAAGTTCTATGACAGGGTGACAGCAGTAAGACAAGAAAGAGAGGGTGGGTAGACTGCATTTTCTTGACTGTAAGAAATCGTTTGACAGAGTTCCACACGAGAGTTTAGTGCAAAAGGTGGAGGACCAGGCAGGGATAACAGAGAAGGCACTGCAATGGATCAGGAATACCTGTCAGGAAGACAATAGCGAGTCATGGTGCGTGGGCACCAGTAACGAGTGGGGTTCAACAGGGTCAGTCGTAGGACCGGTGCTGTTTCTGGTATTTGTGAACGACATGACGGAAGGAATAGACTCCGAAGTGTCTCTGTTTGCAGATGATGTGAAGTTGATAAGAAGAATTCAATCGGACGAGGACCAGGCAGAACTACAAAGGGATCTGACAGGCTGCAGGCGTGGTCCAGCAACTGGGTCCTGGAATTTAACCCCACAGAAATGAAAACTCATGAAGATTGGGGGAAGGGCAAAGCAGACCGCAGACGGAGTACAGTCTATGGGGGCCAGAGACTACAAACCTCACTCAAGGAAAGAATCTTCGGGTGAGTATAACACCAGGCACATCGTCGGAGGCGTACGTCAACCAAATTTCTGCTGCAACATACGGGCGCCTAGCAAACCTAGGAACAGCATTCCGACATTTAAATAAGGAATCGTTCAGGACCGGTACACTGTATACGTAAGGCCCATATTGGAGTATTCAGCACCAGTTTGGAACCCTCACTTAGCCAAGCATGTAAGGAAGCTACAGAAAGTGCAAAGTTTTTCAGCAAGATTTGTCCCGAAGCTAAGGGGTATGTCCTATGAGGAGAGATTAAGGGAAATCGACCAGACGATACTGGAAGACAGGAGAGATACCTGAGTTTACCTGGAGAGAGTTCCAGGGTCAACGCCCTGCTGCCCGGTCTGTGACCAGGCCACATGTTTGATCAGAACACGATCAACCAGGCTGTTACTGATGCCCGCACGCAGTCCAACGTACGACACAGCCTGGCTGGTCAGGTACCGACTTTAGGTACCTGTCCAGTGCCTGCTTGAAGCAGCCAGGGGTTTGTTGGTAATCCCTGATGTATGCTGGGAGGCAGTTGAACAGTCTTGGGCCCTGACACTTATTGTGTTGTCTCTCAACGTGCTAGTGGCACCCCTGCTTTTCATTGGGGGGATGTTACATCGCCTGCCGAGTCTTTGCTCAGGGAGTGACTCTCGTGTGCAAGTTTTTACTAATCCCTCAAGAATTTTCCATGTGTATATAATAATGTATCTCTCCTGACTGCGTTCTAGGGAGTACAGGTTTAGAACTTCGCGTTCCCAGTAATTAAGGTGGTTTATCGCAGTTATGCGTGCCGTGAAGGTGTCTCTGCACATTTTCTAGGTCAGCAATTTGACCTGCCTTGAAAGGTGCAGTTAGTGTGCACAATATTCCAGCCTAGATAGAACAAGCGACCTGAAAAGTGTCAACATGGGCTTGGCATCCCTGGTTTTGAAGATTCTCATTATCCATCCTGTCATTTTTCTAGCAGATGCGATTGCTACGGTGTTATGGTCCTTGAAGGTGAGATCCTCTGACATGATCACTCCCAGGTCTTTGACATTAGTTTTTCGCTCTATTGTGTGGTTGGAATTTGTTTTATACTCCGATGAGATTTAATTTCCTCACGTTTTCCATATCTGAGTAATTGAAATTTCTCATCATTGAACTTCATATTGTTTTCTGCAGCCCATTTTAAAGATTTGGTTTATGTCTGCTTGGAGTCTTGCAGTGTCTTCAACGTGGACACTGTCATACCACTTTTAGAACTTTACTGGGGACCCTCATCCTCAGAGAAGACAATAAACGTACCTCAGGAAAACTCAAGGTTGTCCCCGGAGTTTTTGAATATTTTCTTTTCCTACCACCCCTATATTGTATATTATATATGCACTTTATTAATAGACAGAATACATTGACAGAAAACACAAACATGAACATGAATACATTGGTACAATATATCAAAGATTATGAATCTCCTCCAGCTCCTCCGAAGCTGGACGCGAGCCCAGTATGCATCATGCATTTCCCTCTAGATGGCCATGCTGAGGCGCTGGAACATGAAAGTGGCTGCCCTTGGTCCCTGGTGGTGTCGATGAGTCTGGAACCCAGTTCTTTAAGGAAACGTGTGGCATTTTTACCCATGATCCCAAGGTCTCTGATCCCACTGGGACAAATTGATACTGTTAGCTTATGTCCCTGTACTTGCCGATCTTATACTCCTCCCTGTGGTCAGCAGCTCTTCCCTGTCGCGATACTTTGATGGATGTAGGTGTCAGCCAGTGTCGACACACAGGTATAGTCCCATGCTAAGATGGATGATCCCATCGGGGCGTTTTGCTGGGTTGTGGGTATTGTTGGCTGCTAGTGATCGGGGCTCTCTCTCGGGCGGGCATCCAGCTGTAGCAAGGGTTCTCTTTATGATGTCGTTGACTTCATTGTGTCTTGATGCCAGCTCTTGGTTTTGGAACAGTTAAGACCATAGACCATATTGGTCGGCTTGCACATCGCCGCAAATACAAGTATATTCCGTGTGAATTGGGCAGCAAGGCGCAGAGCCACTGCGTGTTCCCATTGCCGAAATGGGAACTATTTGGAGTAAGTCCCCAGAGTGATGTGCACTCACAGCTAAGAGATGGGCAGTCTCCCTGTCTGATGTTACAGCCCTAAGCATGCTGGCAAGCATCTTTTCAGCGATTGGGTTATCCGACTTGACTGTTTGAGGCCAGTTCTGCACTAGGTTTTGGTGCTGGAGCAGCAAGAGTCTCCCATTCAGTGATGGCACTGGCGTAGCTAGGGCAATGTATTCCTGCCAAATAACTGAGGTTGTCCGGATGAATTTGTTTTATTAACTCATCTGATGCTAAGGAAGAGGATAGGAAAGCTGGTAGGGCAATCTGGGAGGATTTGCGTACACACACACACACATATAAATAAATAAATAAATAAATAAATAAATATATATATATATATATATATATATATATATATATATATATATATATATATATATATATATTTGTAACAAAGAATGGAAGAAATTCACAGTTAGTATTCTGTCAGGAAGCTAATTGGGTTATCAATGGGATTTAAATATTTCCAAATATTAATATATTCAGTAGAGGTTAAACCTGATCTTCCAAGTTTTTCCTCTAGTAAATTGTAAGAATTAAAGACGCATATAGGTTGATTTTGTTATGCCAATTTTCTGCATTTAGGCTGATATTAAAAGAAACCTCTGGTATTTATATAAACTTTTTATAGGCATGGGATGGAATGCTGGAAGGAATGTTGCAGCAATGAAGAATAAACTCAACTTTTACTATGATGAATCTGGAGAGCTCTGGAGGTATTAACAAGATGCCTAATGGATCATATAAAGGAGGAATGGGCTCAACGTCGAGTAAGCTTACTTTATACATAAGTTACTATGGAATGCATGATGCTAATTTCCATTAGACTGGTAATTATATATATATATATATATATATATATATATATATATATATATATATATATATATATATATATATATATATATATATATATATATATATATATATGCATATACAAGTGGTATTTAATCAATAACAGCACTGCGGCTAGCCTGAGTATCGAACCCGTGTCTTTTAGCCCGAATCATGGCGAGCGAAAATTCACGACGCTCTAACCCACTGGCCCATACAATCTACAGCAACTGGCCTGCGAACAGGCTTTCTTCAAGTTGCGAGGACATAGCAAGGAATCAATCACATCATCTTCTGTATAGCGGTTAGGGAAATCACAGTCAGACTCAGTGGCTAAACATCTGGTTCCTGGATAATGGCACACTAACATGTACAAAGGGTCCTCAGATGATCCTACAGGTGATGACACGGGGACAAGAAATGGGTCTTATCCTGAATCCATCCAAATGTGAAATCATCTCAGTCAATCAACAAGTGATAGATGCAGTGAGATCAAAACTACCAGGAGCAACAGTCATTGCCCCTACAAATAGTGTCTTGCTTGGAGCACCTCTGGGAAGCGATGCCATTGACACAATTCTCAGGAAGAAACTGGAAGAGTTGGAGAATGGAACAACTAATAGGCAATCTTGACATCCATGATGCCTTGTACTTTCTCACAAAGTGCTTGAGTCTGCCCAGGTTGACATATTTCCTAAAATGGCTCCTTCATATGATAACCTATACTGCATGAATATGACAGTATCCTGAGGCAGATTCTTACGACTAGGAGGCATTGGTGTCCGAAGTCATCACAGATTGCTCACCTGCTTTTCTGTCCTCATGTGTTGCATCCAGAGGGCTTGAGCAGCGATTCTCCCTGAACATCTTAGGGACAAGACTGGAGACCAGGACCAAAAGTTCATTGACGGAGCCAGAATCTGGGATAATCTAACGGTTTCTGAAACCAGATCAGCTCTCCCCAACAACTACAAACAGGCGCACTGGGATGGCCCAGTAGTGGAGAATATAGCCTCAAAAATGCTTCAGAGTGTGTCAGGGAAGGATAGAGCCCGATTCCTGGCAGTGAGAGCTCCATGCATTGACTTTCTGTTGGCTGTTCCCAACTCCAGCCTTGGCACACGCCTCGACCCACAGACCATCCGCATTGGTGTTTCCCTCCGACTTGCCGCCCTATTCTTGCCGAGCACAGGTGTATTTGTGGCAGGAAGCGCAGACCGATTCGGATACCATGGTCTGTGTGTCGTAAATCCAAGGAAAGATTGCAAGACAGAGAGTTAATAACATTATCAAGAGGAGCTTCACAACAGCCGGATGCCCAGCAGAAGGCAGCCACCCCAACTATGCAGATCTGATGGCAGCCAAAAGCGTCCAGATGGCATCACCCTTCGCCTGGACAGACGGCAAACAGGTGGTGTGACTACACATGCATCACCTTGGCTGATACCTATCTCCAATACACCAGGGAGGGAAGGAGAGGCAGCCACCAGCTTCAGAGAGTCCCAAAAGTCTTGAAAATATGTAGAACTTGCCCATCATTACATGTTTGTTCCCATAGGCTCATGGGGAAAGAGTGCATCTAAGTTCCTTAAGGACCTAGGCAAAAGACTCATCAGGGTAATAAGGATCCCAGGGCAGCTAGTTTACTGTTCCAGCAACTCAGTGCTGCTGTTCATAGGGGTAATACCTGCTGTATTTTGGGACACACCCCAGCTCTGAGGAGCTGGATGAGATTTTTCGCATTATAATCAGTGACAAACATGTAACAATATGTACTAGACTTGTATCTCTCACACCTCGTGTACTGTATATGCCATCTTTATATCAACAATATATGTCTTAAATCTTTTGTACCATATTATGCAATAAAATATACCTATTGGTTAAAAAATGAAAAGATGGCGTGGTAGGGGAAGTGGAACATTTATATGGCTTCAGGAAGAAACCAAATTTTCTTCCTTGAATTCTTTTATCCACTTCTCCGAGGCTATGGGTCTCACAATTTACACCAGAGGTGGACCCCACTAATATATATGTATTATATATATATATATATATATATATATATATATATATATATATATATATATATATATATATATATATATATATGCAAGAAAACCACTATGAAAAATAGAAGAATTCCAAGCGCTTTGTGACTACTCACATTATCAAGGAACTATAACAGGAAACATGACAAGAAGGGCTTATATAAGGGCGAGACTACACCACAGTCAGAAAGATTGAAGACCCTTAAATTACATTCACTTGTAAGACGTAGAATGAGGGGAGACATGATCGAGGTATACAAGTGGAAAATGGGTATTAACAAAGGGGATATAACATGGTCTTGAGGGTATCTCTCCAGAGAGAACCCGCAATAATGGATTCAAGTTAGATAAGTTTAGATTTAGAAAGGATATAGGAAAGTATTGGTTTTGAAATAGGGTAGTTGATGAGTGGAACAGTCTGCCTAGTAGGGTTATTGAAGCAAGGACCTTGGGAGTTTTAAATTTAGGTTGGATAAATTCATGAGTGAAAGGGGTTGGATTTGATGGGAATTGCACATGAGTAAATAAAATTATCAAAGCTTATTTCTTGGTGCATTGAAAATTAGGTATGAACAAATATTCTGTTATGATGGAATGTGAAGACTCCTAGAAAGGGCCAACAGGCCTGCGAGTGTTCTCTTTCTTATGTTCTATGTTCTATATGCCTTCCTTTCTTAAGAATTTTAATATCAAAGTTGTATTTAAAATCTTGATACAGTAAAAGACTTTTGATAAAAAATTCCCCCCAAAATGCTGACGGATGTGTCTATAAGATTCCCTGTAAAATATGCGATAAAGTTTATTATGGTCAAACTGGTAAAAGTCTTGAACTAAGATTAAAACAACATAAATATAGCATTAGAACTGGACAAGATTCTAATGCTCTATTTATTCATGTGAGAGATTTTAACCATCCAATTGATTTTCAAAATGCTGAGAAGGTTGTATCAAGCAAGTCCATGGTTGAGAGAAATATAAAGAATCATGTTTCATTAAAAGCAGTTTGAAAATAATATGAATATTTCTTTTGGTTATATAAATTGGATTCTTTATAATTAATAAAATTTGGAAGAATTTAATGATAAATTGGACTAATCTTAATTTGGGAAGAGTTTCAGGTCCTTTATTGTTTCCTCTTCACAGAGTCGTGAGATGTTACGCTACTGTGAGGTGTTGTCTTTGTTAGTGTGATGTGACTGTGAGGTGTATTCTCGCCCCTTATATGCCCTTCTTGTCATGTTTCCTTTTATAGTTCCTTGATAATGTGAGTAGTCACGAAAGCGCTTGGAATTCCTCTATTTTTTCATAGTGGTTTTCTTGCATATTTTGATATCACCTGATTACTGGATCTTTTTTTATATATATATATATATATATATATATATATATATATATATATATATATATATATATATATATATATATATATATATATATACTGTGCTCGTCACGGCATTATGCCGAACCTCCCCAAACACGTAACAAAACACAAACTCATACCATGAAAGATTATAATATATATATTAGCACAATTACTGAGGTTTTTAATACTTGGTGCTGCGTCCTTTACGCTTATCACGTCCCTCAGCCGTGTAGGAAGAATCTCACACAAATTCTTGAGGGTTTGGGGATTTATATTATTAGATGCCTCATGTAGAGCAGCCTCCAGCCGCGGGATGGAACTGATATCCAGAGGTTCTCAAAGGGTTTAGGTCTGGGGAATTGCCTGGCCAGTCATTAAAGAGCCTCACTTACAGTCCGTAAGCCACTGAACTACAGATTTGGTGGTATTACACGATACACCGTCCTGCATAAAAACCGTAGCCCCACACTTTTCAAACGCCTCAGGTAAATTGTCACACAATAAACCAGGTAATTATACTCTTTCATATACTGGTTTTTAAAGACAATAGTTCGCCAACACTCTGAGCACTGAAACACCCCTAAACCATGAGCGAGTCAGGGTGTTTGGTGGTCCCACAGGTGTAGCTTGGGTCTAGTGGGTTACTACCTTCGGCCTAAACATGTCCCCACGGTTACAAGTGACGGTGAAGGTTGCTTCATCACTCCAAAGTACTTCAGGTCACTGTTGATGATTCCAGAGAAGATATTTCTTCGCATAATCCAGACTACGTTTCTTCTGTGGCTTGGAGATCGGTTTCTTAACCTGGTAGTGACTACTGTAGCCCATTTCTGACACACGTCTGTTAACAGTTCTTACAGACACCTCTGAGAGAAGATGTGGGTTCTTTTCATTCAATTCTCTAGCAGTTATCTTAGGTGTACTCTCTAACTGCTTCTTTAACACAGTTAAGGTACGAACAGATGTCTTCTTCGAGGGGCCAGGCCAATGTTTGGCAGACGGTAACTCGACACCACCACCAGCCGTGAAACGCTACACCCAGTTCCTCACTGAATGCTCCACACACACCAACATTCTCCACTATTTCTTTCGTCCTGGTCCCAAATTTGAGAAGCCCATGATTTGAGCTATAGTTTCTGGTGTTAAGACTTCCTTTTACCCATAATCAAAACACTGACAAAAGATGGGATGGATGAGAGACAAAAGTGCAACACTTCCTCTCACCATGGCAGCCACTTGAGCACTTAGGAGTCACTGTGAGTGTTCGGCAAGCCGTGACATGCTAACGGCTGCTACCCGTCTTAATGCACTCACGAAAAAGACCTCTGTATGGTAGGCCTTTGATTTACGTCAAGGCATTATGCTGGGGCGCTCACCTCGGCATAATGCAGTGATGAGCACTTTATATACATATATATATATATATATATATATATATATATATATATATATATATGCCTGCCGGCGGGAGGGGAGGGAGCCAATTTGTAGTGCTCCATACATTTTGTGTGTAAACGAAGAACCAACATGTTTGACAAGGGCCAGCTTAGCAGACGTCATCGTGAGTATCCACCAGATTACAGTTTGACAATCCTCTGCATTAGATCTTTGCTTCTGTATCAGTGAAAGTGTAACAAAGACTGTCATGAAGTATCATTCTGTGTAACAAAGACTGTCATGAAGTATCATTCTGTGTAACAAAGACTATCATGAAGTATCATTCTGTGTAACAAAGACTGTCATGAAGTATCATTCTGTGTAACAAAGACTGTCATGAAGTATCATTCTGTGTAACAAAGACTGTCATGAAGTATCATTCTGTGTAACAAAGACTATCATGAAGTATCATTCTGTGTAACAAAGACTGTCATGAAGTATCATTCTGTGTAACAAAGACTGTCATGAAGTATCATTCTGTGTAACAAAACTGTCATGAAGTATCATTCTGTGTAACAAAGACTGTCATGAAGTATCATTCTGTGTAACAAAGACTATCATGAAGTATCATTCTTGTAACAAAGACTGTCATGAAGTATCAATCTGTGAACAAAGACTGTCATGAAGTATCATTCTGTGTAACAAAGACTGTCATGAAGTATCATTCTATGTAACAAAGATTCATGAAGTATCATTCTGTGTAACAAAGACTGTCATGAAGTATCATTCTGTGTAACAAAGACTCACAGATAAATTTAGACGTCCACATGTCAACATGATATTTGTACAAAATATTAATTCTGAATTAATAACATCTTATGCGCAAGTTATAATAATCTGAAAAAAATAATAAGTCAGATGTAGTACTTGTGTTATAATTTGTTACATTGGTGAACATAACAAGGTAACTAAGACACTAAAAATGTAATAATGTAATACTAAAGGGATGTACCGAGTAAAGGAGTTAAATGTTTATTTTGATTGTCTTCAGGAGGTGGACCTGGTGGATGTCTAGCGTGGCAATGTTGCCTCAGAGGACAGACGTACTCGACTACTCGGAATGGAAAATTTGTAGACCATTTCAAGTTTTTCACAAGGTTTCCCGAAACTTCTAGAGGACAGTTTCCTACTTTGGAAAATATATACATTACAGGTTTGTATTTCATATTACTCAACTGATTTTATTAAAATCTACAGGTTATGGAGCAATTTTATTTTCATTTGACTGACAATAATTGTCAAAATATTCACTGGTTTTCATCATTAATCTTAGAACTTTCATAAACTTGTTACACAAAGATTTATGCTTTCTAATATTCTTCAATCGATAGATTAAGCTCAAAGATATATTAATATTCTTATAAATACATAGTATTCACTCACAACAAGGTGAGAGAGAAAGACAGACAGACAGAGACAGACAGATAGGTAGCTTGAATATTCTTGTACGGGAAAGAGGCACTTGACACAGTACCTCACAAAAGAATAGGGAATTTTTTTTGAAAGGTCAAGAATAACATGACATGTAGAATGGTGGAAAAAAGAAAATCACAGTAGTAAAAAAGAGAGAATTTTAGGAAAGGAATGTCGCCTGGGAAGAGGACAATCAAGATTGTGTAAAGATCAGCATTAACAACACTGTTTCTGATTTATGTGACTGATATAACACATGAGAATGAATCATTTGTATTATGTTGACGACCATTTAAACTATTGAAGATGAACCAACTGAAAACAAGTAAAGTCTCTAAATAAACCCGGACAAACTGCACGATTGGTCAGTTAATTGGAGACCCTGGTGTAGAGACCCTGGTGTAGAGACCCTGGTGTAGAGACCCTGGTGTAGAGACACGGGGTAGAGACACAGGTGTCGAGACCCTAGTGTATAGACCCTGGTGTATAGACCCTGGTGTAGAAACTCTGGTGTATAGAACTTGGTATAGAGACCCAGGTGTATAGACCCTTGTGTAGGAGACCCTGGTGTATAGACTTGGTGTATAGACCCTAGACCCGTAAAGAGACTCTGGTGTATAGACCCTGGTGTATAGACTCTAGTGTATAGACCCTTGTTGTAGGACTATTGTGTAGAAACTATAATGTGAGACCATGGTGTTGAGACCCTGGTGTAGAGATCATGGCGCCGACACCCTGGTGTAGAGACTATGGTGTAGAAATGATGGTGTAGAGACTATGGTGTAGAGACTATGGTGTAGAGACTATGGTGTAGAGACTATGGTGTAGAGAGTATAGTGTAGAGACTATGGTGTAGAGACTATGGTGTAGAGACCCTGGTTAGAGACTATAGTGTAGAGACCTGGTAAAGAGAATATGGTGTAGAGACCCTTGTGAAAGACTATGGTGTAGAAACCCTAGTGCAGAGCTATGGGTAGAGACCCTGGTGTAGAGACTACGGTGAGACACCCTGGGCAGAGACCCTAGAGCACAGACTATGGTAGAAACCCTGGTGTAAAGACTATAATGTAGAAGAGACCTTGGTGCAGAGACCCTAGTGTAAGACCCTGGTGTATTAACCCTGGTGAGAGACTATGGTTTAGAGACCCTAGTGTATAGACCCTGGTGTATTAACCATTGTGTAGAGACACTGGTGTAGAGACCCTGGTGAAACCCTGATGTATATACGCTGGTGTATAGACCCTTCTGTATATACTCTGGTGTATTCAATCTGGTGTACAGACAATCGTGAGAGACCCTAGTGTATAGACACTGGTGTATAGACCCTGGAGTAGAGACTATAATGTAGAGACCATGGTATTGAGACCCTGGTGTAGAGATCATGGCGCACCCTGGTGTAGAGACTATGGTGTAGAGATGATAGAGAGAGACTATGGTGTGAGACTATGGTGTAGAGGTGAGAGATGATAAAGTAGAGACTATGGTGTAGAAACTATGGTGTAGAGAGTATAGTGTAGAGACTATGGTGTAGAGACTATGGTGAGAGACTATGGTGTAGAGACTATAGTGTAGAGACCTTGTGTAAAGACTATTGTGTGAGACCCTGGGAAAGACTATGGTGTAGAGACTATGGGTAGAGACTATAGTGTATAGACCTGGTGTAAAGACTATGGTGAGAGACCCTAGTGCAGAGACTATGGTGTAGAGACCCTGGTGTAAAGACTATGGTGTAGAGACCTTGGTGTAAGACCTTAGTGTTACACCCTTGTGTATAAACTCTATTGCAGAGACTATGGTGTAGAAACCCCGGGTAAAGACTATGGGTATATACGCTGGAGATAGATCCTGGTGTATAGACCCGGTGTATAGACAAGGTATAGAGACACTGGTGTAGACAACTGGTGTCGATACCCTAGTGTATGACCCTGGTGTATAGACCCCTGGTGTAGTGACTGTGGTGTATAGACCCTGGGTATATATGATGGTATATAGACCCTGGTGTATAGATCCTAGTGTATAGACCCTTGTGTAGAGACCCTGGGTATAGACTCTGGTGTATAGACCCTAGACCCGTATAGAAGACTCTGGTGTATAGACCCAAGTGTATAGACTAGAGTATATACCCTGTTGTAGAGACTGTGATGTAGAGACTATGGTGTAAAGACTATGGTGTAGAGACCCTGGGTAGAGACTATGGTTAGATACCATGGTGTAGAGACTATGGTGTAAAGACTATGGTGTAGAGACCCTTGTAGAGACTATGGTGTAGAGACTCTGGTAAAGACTATAGTGTAGAGACCCTGGTGTAAAGACTTAGGTAGAGACCCTGGTGTAGAGACTATGATGTAGAGACTCTGGTGTAAAGACTATAGGTAGAGACCCTGGTGTAAAAACTATGGTGTAGAGACCCTGGTGTAGAGACTATGGTGTAGAGACTCTGGTGTAAAGACTATAGTGTAGAGACCCTGGTGTAAAGACTATGGTGTAGAGACCCTGGTGAGAGACAAGGTGAGAGACCCTGGTGAGAGACTATACTGTAGAGACAACTGGTGTTTGAGACTATGGTGTAGAGACCCTGGTGAAGAAACCCTGGTGTAGAGACCCTGGTGTAGAGACTTTGGTGGGACCTTGGTGTAGAGACTTTGGTGTGGAGACCCTGGTGTAGAGACTATGGTATAGAGACCCTGGGGAAGAGACTAAGGTGTAGAGACCCTGGTGTATAGACTATGGTGTAGAGACCCTCGTGAGAGACTATGGTGTAGAGACCCTGGGGAAGAGACTCTGGTGTAGAGACTATGGTGTAGAGACCCTGGTGTAGAAACTATTGTGTAGATAGTCTGGTAGAGACTATGGTGTAGAGACCCTGGTGTAGAGACCCTGGTGTAGAGACTATGGTGTAGAGACCCTGGTGTAGAGACTATGGTGTAGAGACCCTGGTGTGGAGACTTTGGTGTAGGACCCCGGGGTAGAGACCCTTGTGAAGAGACTCTGGTGTATAGACCCTGAGAGAGACCCTGTTGATAGACCCTGGTGTTAGAACCTGTGACAGACCCGGTGTATAGACCCTGGTGTATAGACCCAGTAGAGACCCTGTTGTGTAGACCCTGATGTGAGACACGGAAAAAGGCCCTTGTAGAAACCCTAGTGTACTGACCCTGGTGTACGACCCTGGTGTAGAGACCCTAGTGTAAAGACCCTGGTGTATAGACCCTGGTGTAGACACACTGGTGTATATACGCTGGTGTAAAGACACTGGTGTAGAGACACTGGTGTAGAGACACTGGTGTAGAAACATTGGTGTCGAGACCCTAGTGTAGAGACTATGGTGTAGAGACCCTTGTGTAAAGACTATGGTGTAGAAACCCTGGTGTAAAAACTATGGTGTAGAGACCCTGGTGTAGAGACTATGGTGTAGAGACCCTGGTGTAGAGACTATTGTGTAGAGACCCTGGTGTAGAGCCCATGGTGTAAAGTCTATGGTGTAGAGACCCTGGTGTAAAGTCTATGGTGTAGAGACCCTGGTGTAGAGACTATGGTGTAAAGTCTATGGTGTAGAGACCCTGGTGTAAAGACTATAGTGTAGAGACCCTGGTGTAGAGACTATGGTGTAGAGATCCTGGTGTAGAGACTATGGTGTAGAGACCCTGGTGTAGAGACTATGGTGTAGAGACCCTGGTGTAGAGACTAAGGTGTAGAGACCATGGTGTAGAGACTATAGTGTAGAGACAACTTTTGTTGAGACTATGGTGTAGAGACCCTGGTGCAGAGACTATGATGTAGAGACACAGGTGTAGAGACTATGGTGCAGAGACCCTGGTGAAGAGACCCTGGTGTAGAGACACTGGTGTAGAGACTTTGGTGTAGAGACCCTGGTGTTCAGACTATGATGTAGAGACACTGGTGTAGAGACTATGGTATAGAGACCCTGGTGAAGAGACTAAGGTGTAGAGACCCTGGTGTATAGACTATGGTGTAGAGACTATGGTGTAGAGACCCTGGTGTAGAAACTATTGTGTAGATAGTCTGCTGTAGAGACTATGGTGTAGAGACCCTGGTGTAGAGACCCTGGTGTAGAGACTATGGTGTAGAGACCCTGGTGTAGTGACTATGGTGTAGAGATCCTGGTGTGGAGACTTTGGTGTAGAGACCCTGGTGTAGAGACCCTGGTGAAGAGACTCTGGTGTATAGACCCTGGAGTAGAGACCCTGTTGTAAGACCCTGGTGTAAAACCCTGGTGTAAACCCTGGTGTAAGACCCTGGTGTATAGACCCTGGAGTAGAGACCCTGGTATAGACCCTGATGTGAGACACTGGTGTAGAGGCCTGGTGTAGAAACCCTAGTGTAGACCCTGGGGTACAGACCTGGTGTAGAGACCCAGTGTATAGACCCCGGTGTATAGACCCTGGTGTAACACACTGGTGTATAACGCTGTGGACACTGGTGTAGAGACACTGGTGTAGAGACACTGGTGTAGAAACATTGGTGTCGAGACCCTAGTGTAGAGACTATGGTGTAGAGACCCTGGTGTAAAGACTATGGTGTAGAAACCTGGTGTAAAACTATGGTGTAGAGACCCTGGTGTAGAGACTATGGTGTAGAGACCCTGGTGTAAAGACTATTGTGTAGAGACCCTGGTGTAGAGCCCATGGTGTAAAGTCTATGGTGTAGAGACCCTGGTGTAAAGTCTATGGTGTAGAGACCCTGGTGTAGAGACTATGGTGTAAAGTCTATGGTGTAGAGACCCTGGTGTAAAGACTATGTGAGAACCCTGGTGTGAGACTATGGTGGAGGGCCCGGGTAGAGACTATGGGGTAGAGACCCTGGTGTAGAGACTATGGTGTAGAGACCCTGGGGGAGAGACTAAGGTGTAGAGACCATGGTGTAGAGACTATAGTGTAGAGACAACTTTTGTTGAGACTATGGTGTAGAGACCCTGGTGCAGAGACTATGATGTAGAGACACAGGTGTAGAGACTATGGTGCAGAGACCCTGGTGAAGAGACCCTGGTGTAGAGACACTAGTGTAGAGACTTTGGTGTAGAGACCCTGTTGTTCAGACTATGGTGTAGAGACCCTGGTGTAGAGACTATGGTATAGAGACCCTGGTGAAGAGACTAAGGTGTAGAGACCCTGGTGTATAGACTATGGTGTAGAGACCCTGGTGTAGAGACTATGGTGTAGAGACCCTGATGAAGATACTCTGGTGTAGAGGCTATGGTGTAGAGACCCTGGTGTAGAAACTATTGTGTAGATAGTCTGGTGGAGAGACTATGGTTTAGAGACCCTGGTGTAGAGACCCTGGTGTAGAGACTGTGGTGTAGAGACCCTGGTTTAGAGACTTTGGTAGAGACCCGGGTGAGACTATGGTGTAGAGACCCCGGGTGAGACCCTGGTGTAGAGACCCTGGTGTAGAGACCCTGGGTGAGACTATGGTGTAGAGACCCTTGTGTATAGACTATGGTGTAGAGACCCAAAAGACTTGGTGTAAAACCCTGGGTATAGACTATGGTGTAGAGACCCGGTGTAGAGACCTTGGAGAGACTTTTTGTAGGGACCCTGGGGTAGAAACTATTGTGAGAGACCCCCGATGTAAAAGGGGAAAACC
>WNWK01023088.1:0-31561 GCA_009830355.1 Cherax destructor
CATTTTGAAAATCAATTGGATGGTTAAAGTCTTCACATGAATAAATAGAGCATTAGAATCTTGTCCAGTTCTAATGCTATATTTATGTTGTTTTAATCTTAGTTCAAGACTTTTACCAGTTTGACCATAATAAACTTTATCGCATATTTTACAGGAATCTTATAGACACAACCGTCAGCATTTTGGGGGAATTTTTATCAAAAGTCTTTTTACTGTATCAAGATTTTTAAATACAACTTTGATATTAAAATTCTTAAGAAAGGAAGGCATATCAACCAAGTTTTCATGGTAAGGGAGAACCAACATATTTTGGTTGAATAAGGTTGGTTGTCCCTTTTTGGATTGTAAAAAGTATTTCTAGCTATTTTAAAAGATTTATCAATTATGTTTCTTGGGTATTTTAAATCATTAGCTATTTCATAAATTTTAGAGATTTCTTCATCTATGAACTCTGGACTACAAATGCGTAAAGCTCTCAAAAACATAGAAGAGAAAACCGACACTTTAACTCTATCTTGATGTGAAGAGTAATAGTGTACATAGGAACAATTATTTGTAGATTTTCTGTAAATTTTAAATTTAAAATCAATGTTACCCTTAATAATAAAAACATCTAGGAAAGGCAATGAGTTATTTACTTCAAATTCAACAGTAAAATTTATAGAATGAGCTAAGCTATTTAATTTAACAAGGAAATAATTTATGTCTACATTCTTAGGCATAAGGCACAAAATGTCATCAACATATCTATACCACTTAGCTCTATTGGGAAGGATTGTGTTAAGCAATCTTGTTTCGAAAATTTCTATATATAAATTACTAAGAACAGGTGAAAGAGGATTTCCCATTGCCATACCAAACTTGTGAGTGTAAAACTCATCATTAAATACAAATTTTGCATCAACAATACAAAGTTTAATAAGTTTAATGATAGTAGGAACTGGCAATGGTAAATCGTAATTAACCAGTTCTTCAGATAAGAACTTTAGTAAATCATCAACTGGAACTTTTGTAAACAAGGAGGTAACATCAAAACTAACCATATTGAAATCATTTAAATCAGTCAAGGTGCTTAAATTATCAACTAAATCTAAGTTGTTTTTAACATTAAAATTAGAAATTTTTCCAACAATTGGGCTCAAAATATCAACAAGCCATTTAAAAAGTTTATAAGAAACTGAACCTATGGAGCTAATAATTGGTCTAACAGGATTACCAGGTTTGTGTGTTTTAATTAATCCATACATATAAGGTAAAGATGGATTAGTGGAAGTAAATTTTTAATTAATTCATCTTTGCCCTTCAATAGATGCTTTATTGTTTTATTGAAATTGCTGTTAACAGTTTCTAAGGGATTCTTTCTAAGTTTAGAATAGGTTTCAAAATCATCTAGGAGGCTATTCATTTTATCTTGGTAATCGGTTTATTTCATAATTACTATTGCATATATATATATATATATATATAATATATATATATATATATATATATATATATATATATATATATATATATATATATATATATATATATATATATATATATTATATTGTGTGTGTGTGTGTGTACTCACCTAGTTGTACTCACCTAGTTGTGGTTGCAGGGGTCGAGTCATAGCTCCTGGCCTCGCCTCTTCACTGGCCGCTACTGGGTCACTCACGCTGAGCCATGAGCTTTATCATACCTCTTCTTAAAGCTATGAATGGAACCTGCCTCCACTACATCGCTGCTCAAACTATTCCACTTCCCGACCACTCTGTGACTGAAGAAATAATTCCTAACATCCCTGTGATTCATCTGAGTCTTCAACTTCCAACTGTGTCCCCTTGTTGTTGTGTCCCATCTCTGGAACATTCTGTCTCTGTCCACCTTGTCAATTCCTCTCAGTATTTTATATGTCGTTATTATGTCCCCCTATCTCTCATGTCCTCCAGTGTCGTCATGTCGATTTCCTTAACCTCTCCTCGTAGGACATACCCTTTAGCTCCGGGACTAGTCTTATTGCAAACCTTTGCACTTTCTCTAGCTTCTTTACGTGCTTGGCTAGGTGTACTCACCTAATTGTACTCACCTAATTGTGGTTGCAGGGGTCGAGACTCAGCTCCTGGCCCTGCCTCTTCGCTGTCCGCTACTGGGTCTCTGCTCTCCCTGCTCCATGAGCTTTATCATACCTCGTCTTAAAACTATGTATGGTTCCTGCCTCCACTATATCTTTCTCTAGACTATTCCACTTCCTGACTACTCTGTGGCTGAAGAAATGCTTCCTAACATCCCTTTGACTCATCTGAGTCTTCAGCTTCCAGTTGTGTCCCCTTGTTTCTGTGTTCCCTCTCTGGAACATCCTGTCCCTGTCTACCTTGTCGATTCCCGCAGTATTTTGTATGTCGTTATCATGTCTCCTCTGACCCTTCTTTCCTCCAGTGTTGTTAGTCCTATTTCCTCAATCTTTCTTCATAGGACAGACCCTGAGTTGTGGAACTAGCCTTGTCGCAAACCTTTGCACTTTCTCTAGTTTCTTTACGTGCTTGACCAAGTGTGGGTTCCAGACTGGTGCTGCATATTCTAGTATGGGCCTGACGTACACGGTGACAGTGTCTTGAACGATTCCTTGTTTAGGTAACGGAACGCTAATCTTAGGTTTGCCAGTCGCCCATATGCTGCCGCAGTTATCTGGTTGATGTGTGCCTCGGAGACGTACTTGGCGTTATACTCACCCCAAGGTCTTCTCCTTTGCCGAGGTTTGTGCCCTTGTCCACCTAGCCTGTACTCTGTCAGCGGTCTTCTTTGTCCTTCTCCGATCTTCATGACTTTGCATTTGGTGGGATTGAATTGAGAAGCCAGTTGCTAGACCAGATGTCAAGCTTGTCCAGGTCTGTTTGAAGTCCTGCTTGGTCCTCTTCCGATGTGATTCTCCTCATTAATTTCACATCATCTGCGAACAGAGACACTTCTGAGTCTATCCCATCCGTCATGTCATTTACATATACCAAGAATAACACTGGTCCTAGGACTGACCCCTGCGGTACGCCGCTCGTCACAGGCGCCCACTGTGATACCTCATCACGCACCATGACCCGTTGTTGCCTCCCTGTGAGGTATTCCCCGATCCATTCCAGTGCCCTTCCTGTTATACATGCTTGTTCTTCCAACTTCTTTACTAATCTCATGTGAGGAACTGTGTCGAAGGCCTTCCTGCAGTCCAGGAAAATGCAATCAACCCACCCTTCTCTCTCCTGCCTTACCTCTGTTACTTTATCATAGAACTCTAGGAGGTTTGTTACACAGGATTTACCTTCCCGGAATCCATGCTGTCTGGTGTTTATTATCCTGTTCAGCTCAAGGTGTTCCACCATTCTTTTCCTGATGATTTTCTCCAGGACTTTGCACACTATACATGTAAGTGACACCGGTCTATAGTTTAGTGCCTCTTTTCTGTCTCCTTTTTTAAAGATGGGGACTACATTGGCCTTCTTCTATACTTCAGGTATCTGCCCATTTTCAAGGGATGTGTTGAATATTATGGTAAGTGGCACACTCAGTACCTCAGCTCCTTCCCGAAGAACCCACAGGGAGATATTGTCCGGACCCATCGCCTTTGAGGTATCAAGGTGTGTGTGTGTGTGTGTGTGTGTGTGTTAGTTACCATTGTGTCCTAGGCACATGTCGATTAGACACTAGGCCTGTTGTATGTGTGTGTTGGAAACACTTCGAAATGTTTCCGCCCGCCGGAATAGAACCCGGGCCCTCCGTGCGTGAAGCAAGAGCTTTACCACCAGGCCACCGGGGCTGTGTATGTGTGTGTGTGTATGTGTGTGTTTGTGTGTGTGTGTGTGCAAAAGAAGCCACGGGGGACGGAAATATTCAGCCCCAGTATTTTCACGTCTCCGTGCGTCATCAGAAGCTATGAGGTGTTGCATTAATAGTAACAGATGAAATAAGTGAGTTTTCTCAGAGTAAGATAGCGTTGTGACGCGGGTCTATATTGGGAAGTGGAGAATAATTCTTCCTCCGTAAGCCATGTTTGCCACAAGAGGCAACTAAAATCCTGTGATCAGCGTCACCTGTTGTTAGCGACTCACTCGTCGAATTTGACCATTGCCAAAAGATGGACCATAGATTAATACACAAAGGTTGAGACGATATCTTCTGTACCAAAAAATCCATGCTCATGCTGTGAGAGGCAAAAATTTTTCCACTTATATTATGCAACAGCAAACACTTAACAAATATCACAGACGTGTAACACAGCATATTTGTTTTAGATATTTGTTTCAATTCATTACATAACTTATAAACCACAAATACAAGAACCTGATTAAAACAGATCATCAGCCAAGTGAAGACACTGGATGACAAAGTAATCAGTGCTGCTGCCTTCAATAACATCTTCATTACTTTAATACTGATTATTAAATTGTCATGTGTCTCATTCTAATAATAATAATAATAATAATAATAATGATAATAATAATAATATTATTATTAATAATAATATTAACAATACTTTTATTATTATCATTATTATTATTATTTTTATTATTATTATTATTATTATTATTATTATTATTATTATTATTATTATTATTGTATTATTATTATTATTATTATTATTATTATTATTATTATTATTATTATTATTATTATTATTATTATTATTATTATTATTATTATTATTTTTATTTATACTATTATTATTATTGTGTTTTTATACGTAGTTAATTGTTTTTATTATTTATGTTAACATAATTCTCATCACAGTGGCAACTTACATTTTTATTATTAACAATAAAATTGCCTTTATTAAAAGTTCCTAAATAACATATTGAATAAAACGAGAAAACTTTATGGAAAACAGTTTAAAAAACTAATTTTGAAGTTGTTTACTATAGACAATAATGTCAAGCAAAAGTTGTTATAACTTTTATTGCAACATGAGTCAGGCTCACTGCATTGTGCACTCTGCACACCTTTGTTGCAAATTAATATTTATGATTAATTACTTTCTCTTTATGTCTTTATATATCTGCAAGCGCATGTACATATGTGTGTATAATATGTATGTATATATATATATATATATATATATATATATATATATATATATATATATATATATATATATATATATATATATATATATATATATATATATATATATATATATATAAAGATGGCATAAACAGTACACGAGGTGTGAGAGATACATGTTCATTACATATTGTTACATGTTTGTCGCTGATTATAATGCGAAAATCTCATCCAGCTCCTCAGAGCTGGGGCGCGTGCCCAAAATACAGCAGACATTACCCCTCTGAACAGCAGCGCTGAGTCGCTGGAACAGAAAACTAGCTGCCCTGGGATCCCTAGTTACCCTGTTGAGTCTTTTGCTCAGCTCCTTGAGGAACTTAGATGCACTCTTTTCCCATGAGCCAAGGGTCTCCGAGCGTATGGGAACAAACATATAATGATGGGCAAGTTCTCCATATTTTCTCGACTTCTGGGACTCACTGAAGGTGGCAGCTGCCCCTCCTTCATCCCTGGTGTATTGGAGATAGGTATCAGCCAAAGTAGATGCACATGTGTAGTCCCACACCACTATATATACATAGGGAGGTACCACCTCTAGAACTGGACTGGGGACCCTCATCCTCAGAGAAGAGAATAAAGGTACCTCAGGGAAAACTCAAGGTTCTCCCCGGAGCTGTTTGAATATTTTCTTCTACCACTCGTTATATTCTATATTCTATGTGATCTTTATTAATAGATACAATACATTGACAGAAAGCACAAATGTGAATACATTGATACAATATATCAAAGATTATGAATCTCCTCCAGCTCCTCCGAAGCCGGATGCGAGCCCAGTATGCAGCATGCATTTCCCCTCTGTATGGCCACGCTGAGGCGCTGGAACATGAAAGTGGCTGCCCTTGGGTCCCTGGTGGAGTCGATGAGTCTGGAACCCAGTTCTTTAACGAAACGTGTGGCATTTTTCCCCCATGATCCCAAGGTCTCTGATCCCACTGGGACAAATTGATACTGTTGACTTATGTCCCTGTACTTGCTGATCTTGCACTATTCCCTGTGATCAGCAGCTCCTCCCTGTCGCCCGACACTGTGATGGATGTTGGTGTCAGCCAGCGTCGACACACAGGTATAGTTCCATGCTAAGAGCATGCCATTCTTCCAAGGATAGATGGTTATCCCATCGGAGCGGATTGCTGGGTTGTGAGTATTGTTGGCTGCTAGTAATCGGGGCTCTCTCTCGGCTGGGCATCCAGCTGAAGCTAGGGTTCTCTTTATGATGTCGTTGACTTCATTGTGTCTTGCATGCCAGCCCTTAGTTTTGGAACAGTTAAGACCATGTAGACCATATTGGTTGGCTTGCTCATTGCCGCAAATACACGTATATTCGGTGTGAATTTGGGCAGCAAGGCGCAGAGCCACTGCAATTTGGAGGGTCTTAGGCGTATTCCCATTGCCGAAATGGGAACTGTTTGGCGGAAGTCCCCAGAGTGATGTGCACTCACAGCTAGGAGACGGGCAGTCTCCCTGTCTGATGTTACAGCCCTAAGCATATTGGCAAGCATCTTTTCAGCGATGGGGCCATCCCAACTTGATTGTTTGTAGGCCTGTACTGCACTAGGTTTTGGTGCTGGAGCAGCAATAGTTTTCCATTCAGTGATGGCACTCATGAAGGTAGGGTCCTGCATTCTTGCTGAATCACTGGAAGAATTTGTTTTATTAATTCATCTGATGCTATGGAAGAGAATAGGAAAGCTGGTAGGGCAATCTGGGAGGATTTGCGTACACCCAGCCCCCCAAGCCTGACTGGAAGTAAGGCTTGCAACCACTGTTCATCTTCGAGGGAAAGATTCAGTACACTCTCTAGCATTTTCTTGAGGAGAGAGTCATATTCCTTGTGTTTCGGATTGCTGAAGGCTGGTGAGCATCTCAGGAAGTAGGTATGTTTTGGGATTGACAGGCACCTGGTGAGTAGGAAGAAGGCGTCATGTGTATCGATATCTTTCATCCTGCCTTCCATCGTCCTGAGGTCTGAGATTTTTTTTCTAGATCCAGATTGATGGCATTAGGCCCAAGAGGAGCACCAAGGAAAGTGCTGTTGGCTGGATCAATGGCTCGTGCTCCTGGTAAAACAGCACTAATATTTTGGATCATTTGTCGATTGGTAGAAACTATTTCACATTTGGTGGGGTTTAAAGATAGTCCCAGGCTCTCTTAAATGTCTTTAATTTTTCTGATGTCCTCTAGGAGTGATTCTGTAATGCCAGCTAGGGTACCCTCATCCTAGAAGCAGATATTGAGCTTACTGAAGAGCGCTTCTGTGACTTCCTTGATGATTAGACAGAATTGAAAGGGAGCGAGAGGGTCCCCCTGTTGCACACCCTCTCTCTAGTCAATTTCATGGACCCCAAACAATAGTTTAGAAGCCACACTATAACACGAATCTATGGTATCCTCACTGGTTATAAGCCTCAGAGTTCCATTAGTATTACACTCTTCTATTTCTCTGCTTATTTAACCCTTGATTTTTGAGGCGTCAGGTGTCCTGTTGTTGGCATTTGCCCAGCGGATGTTTGTCGCCCTAAGGAGGAGACGGACGAGGTTATCATCTCTAGGGAATGCATTTATTGCCCTTATAACATATGTTGCTATTGACTTGTCCCTCCTTGGTGGGACAGCCAAACAGGCATTGCCAAATAGCAGTAGGTTGTGCCAGGATCCGTTGTTTCCATGAGCATCTTTGACTTTCTTCAAGAGGTCAGCGAATTTGCTAGCAACTTGAGGGCGAGCTGCTTTGGGGATGTGTCAGCGTCCTGGTGGATGTTAATTTGATTGCAGATTTTAGGTCCTCTGTAGAGGTGAAGTCAGGGTAGCTGTCAGCTCTGTCTGCTGGGAGCGGCTGTTGGTTGTTCCCATTTGGAGCCCTCCTGAAGCCTAGACATCCATTGTGTACACGGATGTTTCCAGTTGAGGGAGTGAGTGCACATACCCTGTGGCACACCTGGCAGTTGCCTTGTGGACGGATTCCATGGAGTTGGCTCTGTCATGGAGATTCCTGGGAACCCGGCACTTCTTGTGACATTGCTGACATCATAGGGGTGGGAGGGCGCCAGCTGTGGGTAACGGATGAAGGACAGCATGGATGCATGGGGGATGAGGGTGGGGGAGTAGCAAGAGGGAGTGGGAGTAATTGGTGGGGCACTAAACGGCATCACCCTTGGTCAGGAAGTTAGTAGGCCTAGACTGGGATGTGGGGAGGGGACCAGGGATGGGGGGCGAGGGGAGTGGCCCTATCTGTTCACTAGAGATGCACATCACTAACTTTTGCTAATTGTTATACACTTATCATTCCATTTAGAAAAACCCTCGCCATTTGGCACTCTAATCACCGTGTTCTCAATGTTAACCGAGGTGTTCTTTGTTCAGCATCTAAGGACGGAGTCCTGAGCGACCACTCCCCCTACCCCGGCAGAACACAGAGGGTAAACAAATCTCCCCCACACCTCTGGTAGGATCCCCTCAACACCACCCCCACTACTCCCCACATGCACACTGCACTTTCACTGACACAGAAGCAACGGTCTGATGCAGAGGATTGTCACGACTCTGTAATCTCCAGTGGATACTCACTGGCCCTTGCCAAACATGTTGGTTCTTCGTTTACACACAAAATGTATGGAACACCACAAACTGGCTCTCTCTCTCTCTATATATATATATATATATATATATATATATATATATATATATATATATGTCGTGCCGATTAGGTAAAACTTGCGATTTTGGCTTAAATAGCAACGCTCTCCTTGCCATATAAGACAAGTGAAAATTTGTGTATGCAATAATTTCGCCAAAATCATTCTGAACATAACGAAAAAAATATATTTCATTGTGTTTGTTTATTATTAAATTAATGTTAACGTATCTAAAATATATTTAGTTGGGTTAGGCTAAATTAAATTGCGCTTGTTGTAATAAGGTTAGGTAGGTTTTCAAAGTTTCTCTTGGTACAAAATTATAAATTCTTACATTAACATAAATGAAAAATATATCTTTAAACGTATAAGAAAATTTTAGAAAGGATTTAATTTTAGATGAGTTCTTGCTAATTGACCAGTTTTACCTAATCGGCACGACATATATATATATATATATATATATATATATATTTTATGTCGTGCCGATTAGGTAAAACTGGTCAATTAGCAAGAACTCATCTAAAATTAAGTCCTTTCTAAAATTTTCTCTTATACGTTTAAAGATATATTTTTTCATTTATGTTAATGTAAGAATTTATAATTTTGTACCAAGAGAAACTTTGAAAACCTACCTAATCGGCACGAATATATATATATATATATATATATATATATATGTCGTGCCGATTAGGTAAAACTGGTCAATTAGCAAGAACTCATCTAAAATTAAGTCCTTTCTAAAATTTTCTCTTATACGTTTAAAGATATATTTTTTTCATTTATGTTAATGTAAGAATTTATAATTTTGTACCAAGAGAAACTTTGAAAACCTACCTAACCTTATTACAACAAGCGCAATTTAATTTAGCCTAACCCAACTAAATATATTTTAGATACGTTAACATTAATTTAATAATAAACAAACACAATGAAATATATTTTTCGTTATGTTCAGAATGATTTTGAAATTATTGCATACACAAATTTTCACTTGTCTTATATGGCAAGGTGAGCGTTGCTATTTAAGCCAAAATCGCAAGTTTTACCTAATCGGCACGACATATATATATATATATATATATATATATATATATATGTCGTGCCGATTAGGTAAAACTGAGTCAATTAACAAGAACTTATCTAAAATTAAGTCCTTTCTAAATTTTCTCTTATACGTTTAAAGATAGATTTTTTTCATTTATGTTAATGTAAAAATTTATAATTTTGTACCAAGAGAAACTTTGAAAACCTACCTAACCTTATTACAACAAGCGCAATTTAATTTAGCCTAACCCAACTAAATATATTTTAGATACTTCAACATTAATTAAATAATAAACAAACACAATTAAATAAAAAAAAATCGTTATGTTCAGAATGAGTTTGGCGAAATTATTGCATACACAAATTTTCACTTGTCTTATATGGCAAGGTGAGCGTTGCTATTTAAGCATATACATATATATATATATATGTATATATATATATGTCTTGCCGATTAGGTAAAACTTGCGATTTTGGCTTAAATAGCAACGCTCACCTTGTCATATAAGACGAGTGAAATTTGTGTATGCAATAATTTCGCCAAAATCATTCTGAACATAACGAAAAATATATTTCATTGTGTTTGTTTATTATTAAATTAATGTTAACGTATCTAAAATATATTTAGTTGGGTTAGGCTAAATTAAATTGCGCTTGTTGTAATAAGGTTAGGTAGGTTTTCAAAGTCCTCTTGGTACAAAATTATAAATTCTTACATTAACATAAATGAAAAAAATATATCTTTAAACGTATAAGAGAAAATTTTAGAAAGGACTTAATTTTAGATGAGTTCTTGCTAATTGACCAGTTTTCTAATCGGCACGACATATATATATATATATATATATATATATATATATATATATATATATATATATATATATATATATATATATATATATATATATATATATATGTCGTGCCGATTAGGTAAAACTTGCGATTTTGGCTTAAATAGCAAGGCTCATCTTGCCATATAAGACAAGTGAAAATTTGTGTATGAAATAATTTCGCCAAAATCATTCTGAACATAACGAAAAAAATATATTTCATTGTGTTTGTTTATTAATAAATTAATGTTAACGTATCTAAAATATATTTAGTTGGGTTAGGCTAAATTAAATTGCGCTTGTTGTAATAAGGTTAGGTAGGTTTTCAAAGTTTCTCTTGGTACAATATTATAATTTTTTACATTAACATAAATGAAAAAAATATATCTTCAAACGTATAAGAGAACATTTTAGAAAGGACTTAATTTTAGATGAGTTCTTGCTAATTGACCAGTTTTACCTAATCAGCACGACATATATATATATATATATATATATATATATATATATATATATATATATATATATATATATATATATATATATATATATGCAAAAAGATCACAGTAATCAGGTGATATCAAAATATGCAAGACAACACTATGAAATAGAGAATTCAGCACTTTGTGACTATCATTATCAAGGAACTATATGCATATAGTTCCTTGATAATGTAGTAGTCACGAAAGTGCTTGGAATTCTCATTTTTCATAGTGGTTGTCTTACATATATATATATATATATATATATATATATATATATATATATATATATCGTGCCGATTAGGTAAAACTGCGATTTTGGCTTAAATAGCAAGCTCCGCCATATAAGCAAGTGAAAATTTATGTATGCAATAATTTCGCCAAACATTCTAAACATAACGAAAAAATATATTTCATTGTGTTTGTTTATTATTAAATTAATGTTAACGTATCTAAAAATATTTAGTTGGGTTAGCTAAATTAAATTGCGCTTGTTGTAATAAGGTTAGTAGGTTTTCAAAGTTTTCTTGGTACAAAATTATAAATTCTTACATTAACATAAATGAAAAATATATATCTTTCAACGTATAAGAAAATTTTAAAGGACTTAATTTTAGATGAGTTCTTGCTAATTGACCAGTTTTACCTAATCGGCATAATATATATATATATATATATATATATATATATATATATATATATATATATATATATATATATATATATATATGTCGTGCCGATTAGGTAAAACTGGTCAATTAGCAAGAACTCATTTAAAATTAAGTCCTTTCTAAAATTTTTCTTATACGTTTAAAGATATATTTTTTCATTTATGTTAATGTAAGAATTTTTAATTTTGTACCAAGAGAAACTTTGAAAACCTACCTAACCTTATTACAACAAGTGCAATTTAATTTAGCTAACCCAACTAAATATATTTTAGATACGTTAACATTAATTTAATAATAAACAAACACAATGAAATATATTTTTTCGTTATGTTCAGAATGATTTTGGCAAATTATTGCATACACAAATTTTCACTTGTCTTATATGGCAAGGTGAGCGTTGCTATTTAAGCCAAAACCGAAGTTTTACCTAATCGGCACGACATATACACATATATATATATATATATATATATATATATATATATATATATATTTATATATATATATATATATATATATATATATATATATATATATATATATATATATATATATATATATATATATATATATATATATATATTATAGGTAGTAGGTTGGTAGACAGCAACCACTCAGGAGGTACTACCATCCTGCCAGGTGACTGTGAAACAGAAACCCGAAACTGTTTTACATAATGGTAGGATTGCTGGTGTCTTTTTTCTGTCTCATAAACATGCAAGATTTCAGGTACGTCTTGCTACTTCTACTTACACTTAGGTCACACTAAGCAAACCTGTACACGTTTATGTATACACACTCATCTGAGTTTTCTTGATTTTATCTTAATAGTTCTTGTTCTTATTGCTTTTCCTTTCATATCCATGGGGAAGTGGAATAAGAATCTTTCTCCGTAAGCCATGCGTGTTGTAAAAGTCAACTAAAATGCCAGGAACAATGAGCTAGTAACCCCTTTTCCTGTATAGCTTACTAAAAAGAAAAAGAAGAAAACCGTCAAAGTGGGATGTTTGAATGTGCATGGATGTTGTGCGAATGATAAGAAAGAGATGATTGTAGATGTTATGAATGAAAAGAAGCTGGATGTCCTGGCTTTAAGTGAGACAAAGCTGAAAGGGGTAGGAGAGTTTCAGTGGGAGAAATAAATGGGATTAGGTCAGGGTTTCAAATAGAGTTAGAGCTAAAGAAGGAGTGGCAATAATGTTGAATAATCAGTTATGGCAGGTAAAGAAGGAATATAAATGTATAAATTCATGGATTATGTGGAGTAAAATAAAGGTTGGATGTGAAAAGTGGGTTATAGTAAGTGTTTATGCACCTGGAGAATAGAGAAGTGTAGAGGAGAGAGAGAGATTTTGGGAAATGTTGAGTGAGTGTGTGGATAGTTTTGAACCAAGTGAGAGAGTAATTGTGGTTGGGGATCTTAATGCTAAAGTGGGTAAAAATGTTGTGGAGGGAGTAGTAGGTAAATTTGGGGTGCCAGGGGTAAATGTAAATGGGGAACCAATAATTGAGCTATGTGTGGAAAGAGGTTTGGTAATAAGTAATACATATTTTTTGAAAAAGAGGATAAATAAATATACAAGGTATGATATAGCACGTAAGGAAAGTAGTTTGTTGGATTATGTATTGGTGGATAAAGGTTGATGGGTAGGCTTCAGGATGTACATATTTATAGAGGGGCAACAGATATATCAGATCATTATTTGGTTGTAGCTACAGTTAGAGTAAAAGGTAGATGGGACAAAAAGAAAATGGCAACAGCAAGTAAGAGAGAGGTAAAAGTGTATAAACTAAGGGAAGAGGAAGTTAGGGTGAGATATAAGCAACTATTGGCAGAAAAGTGGGCTAGTGCAAGTATGAGTAGTGGGGGGGTTGAAGAGAGTTGGGATAGTTTTAAAAATGCAGTATTAGAATGTGGGGCAGAAGTTTGTGGCTATAGGAGTGTGGGTGCAGGAGGAAAGAGGAGTGAGTGGTGGAATGAAGAAGTAAAGGGTGTGATAAAAGAGAAAAAGGTAGTTTATGAGAGGTTTTTACAAAATAGAAGTGTTAATAGAAGAGCAGAGTATATGGAAAGTAAAAGAAAGCTGAAGAGAGTGGTGAGAGAGTGCAAAAGAAGAGCGGATGAAAGAATTGGAGAGGCTCTGTCAAGAAATTTTGCTGAAAACAAGAAAAAATTTTGGAGTGAGATAAACAAGGTAAGAAAGCCTAGGGAGCAAATGGATTTGTCAGTTAAAAACAGAGTAGGGGAGTTAGTAGATGGGGAGCTGGAGGTATTGCGTAGATGGCGGGAATATTTTGAGGGAAGCGGTAATTTCATGTACTGGCCAGGGTGGTACAACATCGTTTAGGAGTGAAGAAGAGCAGGATGTGAGTGTATGGGAGGTGCGTGAGGCATTACGTAGAATGAAAGGGGGTAAAGCAGCTGGAACTGACGGGATCATGACAGAAATGTTAAAAGCAGGGGGGATATAGTGCTGGAGTGGTTGGTATATTTGTTTAATAAATGTATGAAAGAGGGGAAGGTACCTAGAGATTGGCAGAGAGCATGTATAGTTCCTTTATATAAAGGAAGGGGATAAAGAGAGTGTAAAAATTATAGGGGAATAAGTTTACTGAGTATACCAGGTAAAGTGTATGGCAGGGTTATTATTGAAAGAATTAGAGGTAAGACAGAGAGTAGGATTGCAGATGAGCAAGGAGGCTTTAGAGTGGGTAGGGGATATGTAGATCAATGTTTACAGTGAAGCATATATGTGAACAGTATTTAGATAAAGGTAGAAAAGTTTTTATTGCATTTATGAATTTAGAAAAGGCATATGATAGAGTGGATAGGGGAGCAATGTGGCAAATGTTGCAAGTGAATGGAATAGGTAGTAAGTTACTGAAGGCTGTAAAGAGTTTTTATGAGGATAGTGAGGCTCAGGTTAGGGTGTGTAGGAGAGAGGGAGATTATTAGTAGGTCTTAGACAGGGATGTGTAATGTCACCATGGTTGTTTAATATATTTATAGATGGGGTTGTAAAGAAGTAAATGCTAGGTGTTGGGGAGAGGGTGGATTAAATTATGGGTAATTAAATGCAAAATGGGAGTTGACACAGTTACTTTTTGCTGATGATACTGTGCTTATGGGAGATTCTAAAGAAAAGTTGCAAAGGTTAGTGGACGAGTTTGGGAGAGTGTGTAAAGGTAGAAAGTTAAAAGTGAACATAGATAAGAGTAAGGTGATGAGGGTATCAAACGATTTATATAAAGAAAAATTGGATATCACATTGGAGAGAGGGATTATGGAAGAAGTAAATGTTTTCAGATATTTGGGAGTTGACGTGTCAGCGGATGGGTTTATGAAGGATGAGGTTAACCATAGAATTGATGAAGGAAAAAAAAAAGGTGAGTTGTGCATTGGGGTATCTGTGGAGACAAAAAACGTTATCCATGGAGGCAAAGAAGGGAATGTACGAAAGTATAGTGGTACCAACACTCTTATATGGGTGTGAAGCATGGGTTGCAAATGCTGCAGCGAGGAGGAGGCTCGAGGCAGTGGAGATGTCCTGTCTAGGGCAATGTGTGGTAAATATTATGCAGAAAATTCGGAATGTGGAAATTAGGAGAAGGTGTGGAGTTACTAAAAGTATTTGTCAGAGGGCTGAAAAGGGGTTGTTGATGTGGTTTGGTCATTTAGAGAGAATGGATCAAAGTAGAATGACTTGGAGAGCGTATAAATCTGTAGGGAAGGAAGGCGGGTAGGGGTCGTCCTAGAAAAAGTTGGAGGAAGGGGTAAAGGAGGTTTTATGGGCGAGGGGCTTGGACTTCCAGCAAGCATGTGTGAGCGTGTTAGATAGGAGTGAATGGAGACGAATGGTTTTGGGACATGACGATCTGTTGGAGTGTGAGCAGGGTAACATTTTGTGAAGGGATTCAGGAAACCAGTTAATTGATTTGGTTGGACTTGAGTCCTGGAAATGGGATGTACAATGCCTGCACTTTAAAGGAGGGTCTGGGATAGTGACAGCTGGGAGGGACTATTCTCAGCTGTCGTATCTGAGCTCCTCTGCAAAGACAGTGAAAAATATATATATATATATATATATATATATATATATATATATATATATATATATATATATATATACACATGTGTAAATGTTTAAACTAGACTAGAACTAAACCCAGTCATGGGTTCTATAAAACTGAATGTTTGTCGGGCACAGAGTGATTCCCAGTCCCATAAGTCCAGCCGCTGACTTACTACAGGCAGGAGGGATAGTACAGGGCAGTCATAAAGATCTGTTTGTATATGTGTGTGCATATGTATGTAGGCTTATTTATGTATGTATGTATGAATATATGTATTTATGCATGTATACATGCATTTATCCTCACGTATGTATGTATATATATATATATATATATATATATATATATATATATATATATATATATATATATATATATATGTATATTTGAATGTATGTATGTTTTCCATACTTACGTATTTATGCATGTATGTATACTTATTCAAGTCTGTATATGTGAGTGCATGTGAATATGTATGCATGGTTGTGTGTACTCACCTAATTGTGGTTGCAGGGGTCGAGACTCAGCTCATGGCCCCGAGGTGTATGTAAGCTGTGCATGTATGTATATGTGATTGTTGCTCTTGCATTTTAATATGTATGCACATATTTTCATGGTCATTTATATATGTATGCATGATTATATGTAAGTGTGAATGTATGTTTATGGATATCTATGTTTTCTTCCATGTTTCACATATGTATGTATTAAAAGATGTAGGGATGTAGATATATATTTGTATACATACGAGTATATCTACTCGTATACAAGTGTGTGTTCAAATATATGCCTGTACATATGAATGAATGATTGTGTATTTGCATGATTAAATATATTTATAAATATGTATATGTATATGTAATCCTGTACATATCCTGTAAATAATAATAATAATAATAATAATAATAATAATAATAATAATAATAATAATAATAATAATAATAATAATAATAATAATAATAATAATAATAGCCACCAAATGATTAATATTATTATTATTATTATTATTATTATTATTATTATTATTATTGTTAATTATATGATTTTTTTAAATTAACCCGATTATATTATAAAATTTTCAATTTTTATGTGTCAATAATCAATAAAATCGTCTTTATTGTGCACATCACTAAATGTCAAAGTTGTTCAAAACAACTTTTCGACCGCCTCTGAAAAGCAAATATTGAAGTTGTTTATTGTATGCAATATTGTCAAGTAAAATCTGTTATTGCTTTTATTGGAGCATCAGCCAGGCTCGCCAGTGGATTACGTAATCTGCGTACCTTTATTGCCAGTGTAAATTCCGTAGTAATTAGACTTTGTTTTACGGCTGCATTTGTCTCTGGATCAGCAGGTTTGGACCATAATGTAATAAAAGAAGTAATGTTATTGTTTAATATGGTTCTTACGTTATTTTTCATTGTCTCAGATTGTATCATTTGCTAAGTTCATTATGTCTAAAGAAGAATATATCAACAAGAAGTGAGTATCTTTATTATTGAAATATTTCGCCAATGCGGTAGGCTTCTTCAGTCTAATACAGAGGAGAATGTATTGTTGGCAACAGTAGTGGCGAGGTGAAGATTTAAAGTGGTCAGTCTGTACACCTTGGACCTGAACTCTTCTCCAGGCTGAGGAAGTGACCACAAATTCTAACCATACAATAGAGCGACATTATCACCTGGGAGTGATAATGTCAGAGGATCTCTCCTTCAACGACCACAACAATGTATCTACCGCATCTGCTAGGAAAATGACAGGATGGATAATGAGAACCTTCAAAACTAGGGACGCCAAGCCCATGATGATTCTCTTCAAATCACTTGTTCTCTCTTCGCTGGAATACTGCTGTACACTAACTGCCCCCTTCAAGGCTGGCGAAATTATTGACCTGGAGACTGTACAAAGAACTTTCACGGCACACTTAAGTACAATAAGGCACTTAAATTACTGGGAACGGTTGAAGGCCCTTGATCTGTATTCCCTGGAGCGCAGGCGAGAGAGATACATGATAATATACACTTGCAAAATAATAGTGGGATTCGTACCAAACATGCGCACAAAAATCACTCACTATGAACCAAAAGACTCGACAGGAGATGCAACATTCTGCCAATGAAAAGTAGGGGCGCCACGAGTACACTGAGAGACAACACATTAAGTGTCCGGTACCCAAGACTGTTCAACTGCCTCCCAGCATACATAAGGGGGATTACCAATAGACCCTTGGCTGTCTTCAAGAAGGCACAGGACAGGCACTTAAAGTCAGTACCTAACCAACCAAGCTGTGGTTCGTACTTCAGTTTGCGTGCGGCCAGCAGTAACAGCCTGATTGATCAGACCCTGATCCACCACGAGGTCTGGTCTCAGACCGAGCTGCGGGGGCGTTGACCCCCGAAACCCTCTCCAGGTTAACTCCAGATATCCTAAACTATTTATCCAAGACTGACGGACTGATCACCTCGCCACTACTCCTACCTACAATCATTTCTCTGTATTTGACTGAAGAAGGCTACAGCTCAGGCGAAACGACTCAACAACAAAGACATCCAACTGTTGCACAGTATCTTACTCATCTACTTGTCCGTATTTTATACCATTTGCAACTTTAAATCAACAAGTATTTGCACACTGTAGTCAATGAGAGTTTTCACAGTTGGCATTGAAACTCAGTCTGAGGTCAACTCAGTCTGAGGTCAACTCAGTCTGAGGTCAACTCAGTCTGAGGTCAACTCAGTCTGAGGTCAACTCAGACTGAGGTCAACTCAGTCTGAGGTCAACTCAGTATGAGGTCAACTCACTCTGAGGTCAACTCACTCTGAGGTCAACTCACTCTGAGGTCAAGTCGCTCTGAGGTCAACTCACTCTGAGGTCAACTCACTCTTACAGAGGGTAAAAAACTAAAAATCTATAGAGAAAATGTCTGCCATCTCAAAAATCAGAATTATGATAGTTTGCTAAATCTAGTTTATTTATGTTAGTAGCTTAGTCTTCCGCTGGCTTACTGCACATGTATAAACAACAACAGTAAGAATAATAGATAGGGGAATGTGTATACCATTAAAAGGCCTCACATAATGTAAATATAATTAATGAATAAGACTGGTGAGGAGTTCACGAACACACAGTAATGTCTCTCTGTGTGTTGCTTGGTCAGGGAGAATAATAAATAATACCCATACCAGGAACTCTCCCCAGGTAAACTCCAGGTAATATACCTACTGGAGTCATCCAGTTACCCATCAAACAGCTAATCTAAATGATACCACTGATATATATATAACATAATAGACCTCCATTATACCAATATTTAGTTCAAAGAAATCTTCATAAAGTTATACAGATAACATATAAAGGACTCTACATAAATAACACATATAGGAGAAAGAAACTTATGACTAGTTTTCTGACCCACTTGGGCCTACTAGTGAATGGTCCGAGTAGGACCGAAACATTACTTCACACAGTGTATGTGGGATCAGGTAGTTACTACACACACAGTGTATGTGGGATCAGGTAGTTACTACACACAGTGTATGAAGGATCAGGTAGTTACTTCACACAGTGTATGAAGGATCAGGTAGTTACTTCACACAGTGTATGAAGGATCAGGTAGTTACTTCACACAGTGTATGAGGGATCAGGTAGTTACTACACACAGTGTATGAAGGATCAGGTAGTTACTACACACAGTGTATGAAGGATCAGGTAGTTACTACACACACAGTGTATGAGGGATGATGTAGTTACTACAAACACAGTGTATGAGGGATCAGGTAGTTACTACACACACAGTGTATGAGGGATGATGTAGTTACTACACACACAGTGTATGAGGGATCAGGTAGTTACTACACACACAGTGTATGAGGGATGATGTAGTTACTACACACACAGTGTATGAGGGATCAGGTAGTTACTACACACACAGTGTATGAGGGATGATGTAGTTACTACACACACAGTGTATGAGGGATCAGGTAGTTACTGCACCCAGTGTATGAGAGATCAGGTAGTTACTACACACACAGTGTATGATGGATGATGTAGTTACTACACACACAGTGTATGAGGGATCAGGTAGTTACTACACACACAGTGTATGAGGGATGATGTAGTTACTTCACACAAGGTGTATGAGGGATGATGTAGTTACTACACACACAGTGTATGAGGGATCAGGTAGTTACTACACACACAGTGTATGAGGGATGATGTAGTTACTACACACACAGTGTATGAGGGATCAGGTAGTTACTACACACAGTGTATGAGGGATGATGTAGTTACTACACACACAGTGTATGAGGGATCAGGTAGTTACTACACACACAGTGTATGAGGGATGATGTAGTTACTACACACACATTGTATGAGGGATCAGGTAGTTACTACACACACAGTGTATGAGGGATCAGGTAGTTACTACACACACAGTGTATGAGGGATGATGTAGTTACTTCACACACAGTGTATGAGGGATGATGTAGTTACTACACACACAGTGTATGAGGGATCAGGTAGTTACTACACACACAGTGTATGAGGGATGATGTAGTTACTACACACACAGTGTATGAGGGATCAGGTAGTTACTACACACACAGTGTATGAGGGATGATGTAGTTACTACACACACAGTGTATGAGGGATCATGTAGTTACTACACACACAGTGTATGAGGGATCATGTAGTTACTACACACACAGTGTATGAGGGATCAGGTAGTTACTTCACACACAGTGTATGAGGGATGATGTAGTTACTACACACAGTGTATGAGGGATGATGTAGTTACTACACATACAGTGTATGAGGGATCAGGTAGTTACTACACACACAGTGTATGAGGGATCAGGTAGTTATTACACACACAGTGTATGAGGGATGATGAAGTTACTACATACACAGTGTATGAGGGATCAGGTAGTTACTACACACACAGTGTATGAGGGATGATGTAGTTACTACTCACACAGTGTATGAGGGATGATGTAGTTACTACACACACAATGTATGAGGGATCAGGTAGTTACTACACACACAGTGTATGAGGGATGATGTAGTTACTACACACAGTGTATGAGGGATGATGTAGTTACTACACACAGTGTATGAGGGATCAGGTAGTTACTACACAGTGTATGAGGGATCAGGTAGTTACTACACAGTGTATGAGGGATCAGGTAGTTACTACACAGTGTATGAGGGATCAGGTAGTTACTACACAGTGTATGAGGGGTCAGGTAGTTACTACACAGTGTATGAGGGATCAGGTAGCTACTACACAGTGTATGAGGGAGCAGGTAGTTACAACACACAGTGTGTATGAAAGCACTGATTCATCTTATAACAGTGAGTGAACACACTCAGTTCTCTCACACAGTGTGAGAGAACGTCAATAATTCCACCTTCACGTAACACACAGTGAATCATCTAAAGTCACTAAACACTGAAGTGAGGGCATAAGTGCCAAGTTCCAGCTATGTCACGTCTCTTGAAATAGCATGTCAAAAGCATGTTCACGTGTGGTATCTGAAAATCACATCATCACGAAAAACTCACTTCACTCGAAACGTGTGGTTTCTAAAATACAAATTTTAAAAAACAAAAATCTCAATTCAGTCTAAACGTTGAATATATTTTTTTTCTTTCAATGTGAGATAATTGTCTTGAGGAGCCACAGGAAGCGACATCCGTGGCTACGGTTCACGACCTTCTGAGGTAATTAAGTGATCCCTCACATTTCACAGTTGCTGAAGCTTAACTCGGCTCCTTCCTTCACTCTAAGTCAGCCATTTCCAGACCTGATTCTCCACCTGAATTGCATCACAGGGAGGTTGAAGGCAGCTCCAGTAGGAAGGGGGAAGGGAGAGAGAGAAGTACTGTACTCGGAAGGGAAAGACCGCGGTATGAGAAGGTGGAGACTAACTCAAGGAGACAAAGGAATCGTAGTTAAACTAAGGAAGGATGGATAAAATTGTTACTGAAGATATTTATGAACAATGGAAGTTTTTAATTTTAGGTGAGATTTAAGGAGAAAGAATCCTAGATGTTCCTAGTAATGAAACATAGAACTAATAAATTTGGAAGGTAATTGAAAGGAGCTTATCTGGATTTAGCAACGACAGCACGCGAGGGCAACTGTAACCAGGGAGAGAGGGGAAGGTTAAATGATTGTAAATAGGGAAAGGAAGGATGAATGTTCAGCTGTAACTAGGGAGAGAGGGGAAGGTTAAATGATTGTAAATAGGGAAAGGAAGGATGAATGTCCAGCTGTAACTAGTATGGAAGAGGGAGAAATGACAGCAGTAACTGGATAAAGAGGGAAGGAGCTGTAACTAGAGAGAAATGTTAAGAGACTTCAGCAGTAACTTGAGAGAGGAGAAGGAAATGTAGTTGTAACCAGCGAGGGAGAGGGTAGGTAATCCTGCTGTAACTAGAGAGGGAGAGGGTAATAAATCCTGTTGTAACTAGCGAGGGAGAGTGTAGTAAATCCTGCTGTAACTAGCGAGGGAGAGGGTAGTAAATTCTGCTGTAACCAGCGAAAGAGAGGGTAGTAAATCCTGCTGTAACTAGGGAAGGAGAGAGAAGTAAATCTTGCTGTAAGTAGCGAAGGAGAGGGTAATAAATCCTGCTGTAACTAGCGAGGGATAGTGGAGTAAATCCTGCTGTAACCAGCGAGAGAGAGGGTAGTAAATCCTGCTGTAACTACCGAGGGAAAATGTAGTAAATCCTGCTCTAACTAGCGAGGGAGAGGGTAATAAATCCTGCTGTAACCAGCGAGGGAGGATGAGGAAGCCAAAATACTTATACCCCTCACTGTCTCCCTTCTATATTACCTCCATCCCCCACAGTCTCCCCTCTATATTACTTCCACCCCTCACTGTCTCCCCTCTATATTACTTCAACCCCTCACTGTCTCCCCTCTATAGTACCTCCACCCCTCACTGTCTCCCATCTATATTACATCCATCCCTCACTATCTCCCTTCTATATTACTTCCACCCCTCACTATTTCCCCTTTATAGAACCTCAACCCCTCACTGCCTCCCCTCTATAGGACCTCAACTCTTCACTGTCTCCCCTCTAAAGGACATCAATCCCTCAGTCTTCCTTCCAAATGACCTCAACCCTTCACTGTCTCCTTTCTATAGTACCTCAACCCCTCACTGTCTCTCCTCTAAAGGACCTCAATCCCTCAGTCTTCCTTCCAAAGGACCTCAACCCCTCACTGTCTCCCCTCTATAGTACCTCCACCCCTCACTGTCTCCCCTCTATAGGACCTCAACCCCTCACTGTCTCCCCTCTAAATGACCTCAATCCCTTAGTCTCACTTCTAAAGGACCTCCATCCCTCACTGTCTCCCCTCTATAGTAAATTCACCCCTCACTGTCTCCCCTCTATATTACTTCCACCCCTTACTGTCTCCCCTCCAGAGTACCTCCACCACTCACTGTCTCCTCTCTATAGTACCTCCCCCTCACTGTCTCCCCTCTATAGGACCTCAACCCCTCACTGTTTCCCTTCTATAGTTCCTCAACCCCTCACTGTTCCCCCTCTATAGTACCTCCACCCCTCACTATCTCCCCTTTATAGGAACTCAACCCCTCACTGTCTCCCCTCAATAGTTTCTCAACCCCTCACTGTCTCCCCTCTAAACGACCTCAACCTTTCACTGTCCACCCTCTAAAGGACCTCAACCCCTCACTGTCTCCCCTCTAAACGACCTCAACCCCTCTCTGTCTCCCCTCTAAACAACCTCAACCCCTCACTGTCTCCCCTCTATAGTTCCTCAACCCCTCACTGTCTCCCTTCTATAGGACCTCAACCCCTCACTGTCTCCCATCTATAGTTCCTCAACCTCTCACTGTCTCCCCTCTAAAAGACCTCAACCCCTCTCTGTCTCCCCTCTAAAGGATCTCAACCCCTCACTGTCTCCCCTCTAAAGGACCTCAACCCCTCACTGTCTCCCCTCTAAAGGACCTTAACCCCTCACTGTCTTCCCTCTAAAGGACCTCAACCCCTCACTGTCTCCCCTCTAAAGGACCTCAACCCCTCACTGTCTCCCCTCTAAAAGACCTCAACCCCTTACTGTCTCCCCTCTAAAGGACCTCAACCCCTCACTGTCTCCCCTCTAAAGGACCTCAACCCCTTACTGTCTCCCCTCTAAAGGACCTCAACCCCTCACTGTCTCCCCTCTAAAGGACCTCAACCTATCACTGTCTCCCCTCTACAGTACCTCAACCCCTCAATGTCTCCCCTCTAAAGGACCTCAACCCCTCACTGTCTCCTGTCTAAAAGACCTCAAGCCCTCACTGTCTCCCCTCTAAAGGACCTCAACCCCTCACTGTCTTCCCTCTAAAGGACCTCAACCGCTCAATGTCTTCCCTCTAAAGAACCTCAACCCCTCACTGTCTCCCCTCTAAAGGACCTCAACCCCTCACTGTCTCCCCTCTAAAGGACCTAAACCTCTCACTGTCTCAACTCTAAAGGACCTCAACCTCTCACTGTATCCCCACTAAAGGACCTCAACCCCTCACTGTCTCCCCTCTAAAGGACCTCAACCCCTCACTGTCTCCCCTCTATAGTACCTCAACCCACACTGTCTCCCCTCTATAGGGCCTCAACCCCTTACTGTCTCCCCTCAATAGTTCCTCAGACTCTCACTGTCTCCCCTCTAAAGGACCTCAACCCCTCACTGTCTCCTCTCTAAAGAACCTCAACCCCTCAGTGTCTCCCCTCTAAAAGACCTCAACCCCTCACTGTTCCCTTTTACAAGGATTTATTTTTGCCAATGGAATTCCTTTAGAAATATCTGTGTGCTTGTCCTATCAACGAAATTCTCTTTTTACTATTCAGAATTTGTTATATTGTTAACAATAACGCTGCTGGTAACTAACAGATCAATATGTTGTAGGAATTAATTGCTAATGAATTATTAGAATTTTGTTTTCTAATAGAAAATCACTTTATATTACAGAATTTTAATAGTTCAGTTCAGTTCAGACTCTCAGGTAAGGACCCACTAGGGGCGAGGGGGAAGTGGGGACAGAAGAAGAATAGCCGGTGAGAGGAAGAGCTTAAGTAGAAGAGAAAGAGTCAGGACTAAACCCAACAGTCTAACTACTGAATTTTAATATAATTTTGAATTGGTTGTTTTATTTATCTGGCCGTAATTAACGTAATTATATTACTTTATTAAAGTAATTAAAGCAATGAATTAATATATTTAAAACAATTAACGTAATTATAACAATGTAATTTCAGCACCTAATTAAAGAAATTATGTCCTAAAGGACAATTTAGGAACTTATCCATATTTGTGCTATTAGTAAATTATTATTATTATATTAACTAGAGCAAAGGAATTTTCAGCAATTACTATGTTATTTTTTATTACTGAAGCAACTCTGTAAGATTGCATGAGGAAGAGCAGCAACTCTGTAAGATTGCATGAGGAAGAGCAGCAACTCTGTAAGATTGCATGAGGAAGAGCAGCAACTCTGTAAGATTGCATGAGGAAGAGCAGCAACTCTGTAAGATTGCATGAGGAAGAGCAGCAACTCTGTAAGATTGCATGAGGAAGAGCAGGTGGGTATAGGACGTCCAGGCTCTGCTGTGATAGACTTTTCTCCAGGGAAAGACTACGGCTGGTGCCTCTGCAAGTTTATTTAGGAACAAGTATACATAAGTGCAACTATCTTACATGGTCAAAGTGGCTTATTTCCATTGGGGTCCTGTCTTATTTCCATTTGGGTCCTTGACTTATTTCTATTGAGGTCCTTGACTTATTTCCAGTGGAGACCTTGTATTTGACTGAAGAAGCCTGCTACGTAGGCGAAAAGTTTCAGTCAACAGTGAAGATACCCAACTGTTACACAGGTGTCATACTCTTCAACTTGTCGTATTATATATCACTTTCAACAGACACCAGAGATATCATATAATATGTCGTTAAGGCCATGGAAACATAAACGCCCTCCCATGCCTTCTAAACATCATGAAGAATACATTATAGAAGAAACAGACAGCCTTGAGGGTAGGAAGCACCACACAACCTGTGGAGCTGTCTCACTCACAGCCTCGGTGCTGTTGCTGTTAAAGCAACAGAAACTGCCTTTAGCACAACGTATAATTAGTAGCGAATCATAAAAAAAACAGAAATATGTGGATGAATCGAAGAAATGGTACTGAAATTTTATAGGTTCAGCTTGATATGATGGTTTGATGTATTCGAAACCCAGGCTGTAGAAACTGGCCATAAACCAGACTGTACAACTTGAACTAGTCATAAACCAGACTGTGGAACTAAACTGGTCATAAACCAGACTGTGGAACTAAACTGGTCATAATCCAGACTGTGGAACTAAACTGGTCATAAACCAGACTGTGGAACTAAACTGGTCATAAACCAGACTGTGGAACTAAACTGGTCATAAACCAGACTGTGGAACTAAACTGGTCATAAACCAGACTGTGGAACTAAACTGGTCATAAACCAGACTGTGGAACTAAACTGGTCATAATCCAGACTGTGGAACTAAACTGGTCATAAACCAGACTGTGGAACTAAACTGGTCATAAACCAGACTGTGGAACTAAACTGGTCATAAACCAGATTGTGGAACTAAACTGGTCATAAACCAGACTGTGGAACTAAACTGGTCATAAACCAGACTGTGAAACTAAACTGGTCATAAACCAAACTGTGGAACTAAACTGGTCATAAACCAGACTGCGGAACTAAACTGGTCATAAACCAGACTGTGGAACTAAACTGGTCATAATCCAGACTGTGGAACTAAACTGGTCATAACCCAGACTGTGGAACTAAACTGGTCATAAACCAGACTGTGGAACTAAACTGGTCATAAACCAGACTGTGGAACTAAACTGGTCATAAACCAGACTGTGGAACTAAACTGGTCATAAACCAGACTGTGGAACTAAACTGGTCATAAACCAGACTGTGGAACTAAACTGGTCATAAACCAAGCTGTTGAACTAAACTAGTCATAAACCAGCCCGTACAACTTAAACTAATCATAAACCATTCTGTACAACTTAAACTAGCCATAAACCAGGCTTTGGAACTAATCTGGTCATAAACCCATATTTGGTCGCTATTGCATACCCAATAGAGAGGCAAAAGTCATGAGAGGTTCGCTACCAGTCAACAAAGGAGCGAGACACATGATTGTGCTCAATGCAAAAATCTTGTTTTTTTCTTAGCACTGTTGTGGATTAATTTTACACTTGATAAAAACCTTTCCATCTTTCTAGTGTTCATTAAATCTTTAAGATTCCCCATAGTGGAGTTGACACCATCTCGACCCCTGCAACCACAATTAGGTGAGTACACTGTGCTATCTCACTCGATTATTACCATTTATTTCCTATAGTTATAAATTATTATCGTCTTCTCATTTCTACGTCTCATTTATCAAAGTATATGTTAAATCAGTAAAGTCTTCTCTCATTTATTTTTTTAACCAACCTTCGTCATAAATCCACCCTCAAATTTACTTAGGGTTTAATTCATATTTATAAAATGGTTAAGAACATAAACATAACCACATAAGAAAGAAGGAACACTGCAGCAGGCCTACTGGCCCATGCGAGGCAGGTCCAAGTCTCCAACCAGCTTAAGCCAATGCCCCGACCCAGCCAGGTCAGGTTACATTCACTTAAGGAAGGAGCACGACATCTGACCTAGTAGCACAAGCTAGTCAGGACCAACTCACACCCACCTGCACCCATTCATATATTTATCTAGCTGACCACCTAGATTTAACCCTCCCCAGGAAAACTCCAGGTAGTCAGGTCACTTCCACTTAAGGAATTAGTACGACATCTGACCTAGCAGCACAAGCTAGTCAGGTCCAACTCACACCCACTCATGTATTTATCTAACCTATTTTTAAAACTACACAACGTCTTAGCTTCCTATATCCTTCCTGAATCTGAACTTTTCCAACTTGAAACCATTGCTGCGAGTCCTGTCTTGGCTGGATATTTTCAGCACGCTATTTGCATCCCCTTTATTTATTCCTGTTTTCCATTTATAGACCTCAATCATATCTCCCCATAATTCTACGCCTTTCTAGAGAGTGCAGATTCAAGACCCTCAGTCTATCCTCATAGGAAAGATTTCTGATACATGGGATCAACTTTGTCATCCTCCTTTGTACGTTTTCTAGTGCATTTATATCCATTCTGTAATACGGTGACCAGAACTGTCCAGCATAATCTAAATGAGGCCTAACCAAAGATATATAGAGTTGAAGAACAACCTGAGGACTTCTATTATTTATACTTCTTGATATGAAGCCAAGGATTCTGTTAGCTTTATTGCGAACACTTATGCACTGTTGTCTTGGTTTCAGATTACTACTAAACAGAACTCCTAAATCCTTCTCGCAATCACAAGTATTAAGATCTACATTATTCAGTTTATATGTGGCATGGTTATTGTCCTGCCCAACATTTAGAACTTTGCATTTGTCTACATTAAACTGCATCTGTCACGTCTCCGACCACTGCATCAGTCTATTCAAATCATCCTGGAGTGCTCTAATGTCCTCATTACAATGAATTGGACGGCCTATTTTGGTGTCATCAGCAAATTTGCTTATGTTGCTATTTATTCCCTCATCTATGTCGTTTATGTAAATTGTAAACAACAGGGGGCCCAAAACTGACCCCTGTGGAACACCGCTTGAGATGTGCCCCCATTCTGATTTCTCTCCATTTATGCAAACTCTCTGCCGCCTATCTGTCAACCATGCCTCTACCCAGGAAAAAAATTCTCCTCCTATTCCGTGTGCCTTAAGTTTCCTCAATAGCCTCTGATGTGGAACTTTATCGAAAGCCTTACTGAAGTCCATATACACAATATCATATTCATTACCATGATCTACCTCCTCAAACACCTTAGTGAAAAAAAGTTAGTAAATTCGTAAGACAGGAACGCCCCTTAGTAAAACCGTGTTGAGATTCATTAATCAATTTATGCTTTTCAAGATGGCTACGAATTGCCTCGGCAATTATTGATTCCATAAATTTACCAACAATGGAGGTAAGGCTTATTGGTCTATAGTTCGAAGCTAAGGACCTGTCACCTGCCTTGTAAATAGGTATTACATTTACCCTTTTCCACTTGTCTGGCACTATGCCAGTTTGTAGTGATATATTGAAAAGATTTGCCAAAGGTTTTCTAAGTTCCTCTTTACATTCCTTTAAAACTCTTGCAAACAGTTCGTCAGGGCCTGGGGATTTGTTAAGTTTTAATTTCTCTATTTGCCTGAGGACCATGTCACTAGTTACCCCAATCGAGCATAGTCTATTATCTTCCTGTTCTACATAATTTATTATTTCTGGAATTCTGCTAGTATCGTCCTGAGTAAAAACTGAGAGGAAGTAAGTATTGAAAAATTCACACATATCCTTATCACTGTCCGTGATCTGTCCTGAGTTACTCTTAAGTGGGCCTATCTTGTCCCTAATCTTACTTTTGTATACCTGAAAGAACCCTTTTGGGTTAGTCTTCGAATCCCTTGCGACCTTAGCCTCATAATCCCTTTTTGCTTTTCTTATTCTTTTTTTTTATTTCTCTCTTTAATTGAAAATATTGATTTCTTATCTGTTAATCCCCTCATTTGATACGCCTATATATGCCTCTCTTTTGACCAATGAGATGCTTTAATCTATTGTTGATCCATTTAGGATAATTTAAATTAGATCTAATTTCCCAACTCGGAACAAAAGTTGTCTGGGCAGCTAGAACTACGCTCAGGAAAACGTCATATTGGCAACAAAAACCACCTACCTGACCCATAGTCAGGTCATCCCAATTTAGCCCACCTAGGTAATTTCTCAGCCACATGAAGTCGGCTAAGCGAATGTCTGGAACAGGGACTTAATTGCAGTTACCTGGGTAATTCCATGATATATTGAAACTAAGTGATTTGTGATCGTTTTCCCTAAGCTCTTCATTAACCTCAAGATTATTAATTAGTGATTCTTTGTTAGTAAGAACCAAATCAAGCAAGTTGCTACCTCCAGTTGGTTCTGTCACAAACTGTTTTAAAAAACAATCCTGAACCGTATCAAGAAAGTCACTAGACTCGAGATTACCTGTCACATTGTTCCAATCAGTTTGTCTAAAGTTAAAATCTCTTATTAACACAACATTTTCATATCTAGACGCATTATGAATTTCGTCCCATAGCAGCTTACTACGCTCCCTATCCAGGCTTGGGGGGCCTGTAAATCACACCCAAAATTAATTTTTCACGACCATCGAGAAACTGTAGCCAAACAGATACTATGTCCGATGTTTCTAATCTTATATCTTGTCTAACACAACAATTTAAATTATCTCTGACATACATCGCCACTCCACCACCCTTCCTGTTGACCCTATCAGTGTGGAATAGTTTATAACCCTGTATGTTGCACTCGGAAGGCATTTCATAATCTTTCAGGTTGAACCAGGTCTCTGTTATAGCAATAATATCTATATTACCTGCACTTGCAAGTAATCTTAGCTCATCTTTCTTATTTCTTAGACTCCTACTATTTGTATAGTAAACCTTAAGGGAGCTAGTCACTCGTTGCCCTCTACTATCTCTCTTTGTTTGTTGATCAATTGCTTTGCCTTTACTAGCAACTTTATTTTGAATATTGTCTTTTAAACATATCCCTGAGGTATCCTGGTAATATCTGCTGTTTCCAGGCCTAATACTACAGCCTGATTGTTTCCCACAAACACCCATACCTCTATAATCTATCAGTTTAAAGTCCTAGACAAGTCTCCAATGACCACCTCAATCGAATCGGTTAATGCAACTACTCTAGCCCCAGAGAGATGAACCCCATCCCTTGCATACATATCACGTTTGCCATAGAATTTGTCCCAGTTATCAATGAATGGAATTGCAAGCTCCTTGCAGTACCTCTCTAGCCAGCAATTTATATCAATTGCCCTAGACATCCATTCATTGCCCACTCCCTTTCTAGGCAAAATGCTACATATGATTGGGATCCCTCTCTTAGACCTAACTACTTCTATGGCTGACCTGTACTTATCTAGTAGCTCCTTTTTTCTGTCCTTCCCAACGTCATTTCAACCAGCACTAAGACAGATAATAGGCTTGTTCCCATTACCTGACATAATATTATCCAACCTGCTGACTATGTCACCAACACCAGCTCCTGGGAGGCACACCCTCTGTCTGACCTTCCTATCTCTGTTACAAAAAGCACTGTCCATATATCTTACCTGAGAGTCTCCCACAATCAGAATATTCTTACCTTGATTAGCAGGGGAGTCAGTGGTACCTTTAACCTCACTAACCACTGAAGTACACTCGTCCTGGAGAACAGAGAATCGATTTCCTACCTTCACATCTTCTATATTAATCTTCTTTATCTTCCTTCTTCCTGAATTGTGAACCACTTGCCACTTAAAGCGGCTGCCACTCTCACTGTTGGCAACCATTTCCTCCTCACCAGCTCCAACCATCTCACACTCACTCCTAAACCCTCCTAGGCGAAGCTTCAGCCTCCTATTTTCCTCCTGAAGGAGTAGAACCTCCTTCTTCAGCACTTTAACCTGAGATTCTAAAACACTGCAGCAAGCCATGCTCGGCAACACCCCACGCTAATTCCCAGACAATCCTTAGGACAGGTATGACCACACGTGACCACTGACCTCAAAGCGTAATGTA
>WNWK01023089.1:0-31561 GCA_009830355.1 Cherax destructor
TGTGTTTCAATCGTAATGCAAACATGCACATCTTATGGTGTGGAAAGTTGCCAAGCGTAGAAAGAGCCAGAACGAGAAGATGGTGTTATAAGACCCTTGGCATTCAATATTTTGAATGGGAAACACTCGCTAATAATCTCGCTAAACATAAGAAAGGAGGAACACTGCAGCAGGCCTGTTGGCCCATACTAGGCAAGTCTTTCACAATCCGTCCCACTAACAGAATATTTGCTCAACCCAATTTTCAATGCTACCCAAGAAATAAGCTTTGATAATTCTATTTACTCATGTGCGAGTCCCACTCAAATCCAACCCCTCTCACTCATGAATTTATCCAATCTAAATTTGAAACTACCCAAGGTCCTAGCTTCAATAACCCTACTAGGCAGACTGTTCCACTCATCAACTACCCTATTTCCAAACCAATAATTTCCTATATCCTTTCTAAATCTAAACGTATCTAACTTGAATCCATTATTATGGTTCTCTTGGAGAGATATCCTCAAGACATCATTTATATCCCCTTTGTTAATACCCATTTTTCACTTGTATACCTCGATCATGTCTCCCTCATTCTACATCTTACAAGCGAATGTAATTTTAGGGTCTTCAATCTTTCTTCATACGGAAGATTTCTAATGCTATGTATTAATTTAGTCATTCTACGCTGAATGTTTTCTAACGAATTAATGTCCATTCTGTAATATGGAGACCAGAACTGAGCTGCGTAACCTAATTAATAGACCAGTAGGCCAGTTGCAGTGCTCCACTACCCACATCATCACCTAATATATAAACCATACCACGGGTGGGGTTAGAACCTGTGGTATGGTTTTTTGCAATCGTGTCATTACACAAGTCACTACACAAGTTCAGTGGTACCTCGGTTTTTGTACAGCTCCCAACTTGAACAATTATGTAAGTGTATTATTGTAAGTGCTTTTGTAAGTGTATTTTTGGGGGTCTGAAATGGGCTAATCTAATTTACATTTGTCCTTATGTTGTTGTTTTTTTCATTACTTTATAATTTGTTCATGATTGTAACCATGTATAAACATAAGTAAGTAAATTTACTTACATGATTCATTACCTTTGTAACTTGTGAATTCATTACCTTTGTAACTTGTGAGTTCATTACCTTTGTAACTTGTGAGTGCATTACCTTTGTAACTTGTGAGTTCATTACCTTTGTAACTTGCTCAGCTATCAAAACTTTGGGGTCCAGTCCCTGGACCCATTATGTACCTCTGTAATTTTTTGACTACCGCCCACAGGATGGTTATGGAGTGCATAATAAAGATATCAAACTAACTAACTAACATTTCAGACCCCAAAAAATACACTTACAAAAGCACTTAAAATATTACACTTACATATTTGTATGATTTCCGAGGTGAACGTAACTCGGGGGTCCACTGTATATATTTATAACTTTATTCAGCTTAGAGAATATGTAAACCTTTTAACAGCAGTGTTTTATAATAAAAACTCGATTATACATTGTCCAGAATTTTAAGCTATTATATGGCTGCCCAAAATGCTCAGAATAGCATGTTGTCTATTCCTACACCAAGTGTATACGTATACTGGACTTTCTGGAAAATAATTTTTTTTTTTAATCTAGTTTAATTATATGCTGTATAGTGAAACGGTTGAATAATTACCATTTTTTTCTTCAGTGCTGCCAAGTTATCGGGCAACAGTAGTAAGGTATCACACCAATTTTTCGTGGCTGTGTAGGGCCATTGGTATTCCCTGCCTGGCAGCTGAAGTCTGTCGTACTTATAAATTCGGCACTGCTAGCCAGGTGAGTGTTCATCTTTTCTGTAATTGCTATTTTTGAATTAGTAATAATGGTAAAATTACCAACAAAATGTTAGGAAAATGGACACAGATGCAACTAATGTGACATTTTATTGTGGCAACATTTCACTCTCCAGAGCTTTGTAACGTGTGACAAAGCCCTGGAGAGCAAAACATTGCCACAATAAAATGTCACATTAGTTGCATCTGTCCATTTACCTGATATTTTTGGGTTGTAAGAGTGATTATGGAAATAAGAGTTGAAGTAAGTTAGGCTGACACAGAGTTGACTATAATTGACAATTTGAAGGTAATACAGCTTCTCCTCGCTTAATGACGGAGTTCCGTTCCAAAGACTACATCGGTAAACAAATTCGTTGCTAAACAAGGAGCATACTATAATGGTAGTGGGTTTGTGCCAACCATCTTTGATATTGTTTTAATGTCACCTTTGCACCATTTATAACATTTTTAGTATATTTTTAAATGTTTGTACAGTAGTGTACTGTATATTGTAATAAACAGAATAGAGGAAATCAGCTCTAATATACATTATTTAGGTATGGATACTGGTCACAGAGCCCATCATAAGTCTGAGTTGTCGGTAAACGATTACGTCGCTAAGTGAGGAGAGGCTGTACTCTTTGTGATCAGTGAAACTGTTTATACTTTTATCGTATATGTTGCTTTTTTTTTTTTAACTGTATTGAAACATGGGTTGCCATAACTTGTATCATGTGCAGACACTCTCTCCTGTAAACTCCTTGATTGCATTCATTGACTGGTACAGTGGTATACAGTAGTAACTGACGGTTTTCTTTACACAGCAAATTGTTATTCACTCTAAAAGCTCTGCATTTGTCTCTTCTTCATAAATTTCGGCAGTATTCCTTGCATCCATATTTGTTTCACTGCCTGAGATTTATGGTTCATTTTATAAGCTAGAGAATGTAGATTGTCTATTTCTTGGTTGTGTATGGAATGTTAGTTAGATTAGTCCCAGTGGATGAGAAGAATGTTAGGCTTATTTACTGTATCAATAACTGTGAGTGAAGGGTCATTGTTTTAAAAGTAGGATTTGTTTATTCTTTGGTCCCTTATTTGATCTTGGGATATTGGAGTTTTTCAAGCTGCATGCCTTTTGTTAACTCTATTTATTATTTTTTTTTATTTTTCAGTTAGACTGGAAAGAGTTGCAGTTTTTTTTTTTTTTTTTTAATTTAAGATTAGCCTTAGCCTATACAAACGTTTTGGTCCGACTTGGACCACTTACAAAGTAACACTAACAAAAAGGAGAGAAGGAGGGAGTATATATAGGCCAGCAGACAGGGATGGGACAAGAAAGGTAGTAGGAAAGGAAGAAGAGAGGTAGAGGTAGTAGTACAGTGGACCCCGAGTTTCGTAAAACTTCACTCTTGAAGTCTGCTCAAGTGCCATTACCGAACGAATTTACTCCTTAAGGAAAAATGTCACGTAGGTTAGTCTATTTCAGACCCCCAAAAATACTTTTCCACAAGCACTTACAAATATTATACTTACATAAATGTACGATTTCCGGGGTTTATGAAACTCGGGGGTCCACTGTAGTGGAGTCAGTCAAATACAGTGGACCCCTGGTTATCGGCCTGCTCCCAACTTGAACAATTATGTAAGTGTATTTTGTAAGTGCTTTTGTAAGTATATTTTTAGGGTCTAAACAGACTAATCTAATTTACATTACTCCTTATGGGAATAAATTCGTTCGGTAACGGCACTCGAACAGCATTCTAGAACGAATTATGGCCAATAACTGGGGGTCCACTGTACTAAGAAAGAGGAGCACTGCAAGGAAGCTAGGGGCCCACAAAGGGTAGAAACAAGAACACAGAGGGGGGGAAAAATAATAATGGACCAAACACCCAAGGCAGAAAAAAGAAAACCCAAAGGAGAAAGAGGAAAGAGGAAGAGGGAGAAAGGGAAAAAAGAATCAGGTTGAGTCACAGGTGTTCTGAAGTTTGGAGCATTTTACAATGTAATAGGAAAGAAAGGCATCTACAGGAAAGTTGTGTATAAGGGAGGATTCAACCAGATGGCGACTGTGAAAGTTAGAAGTAGGGTAGACAGTTTTAGCAGAAGACCAGTCAATAGGATGACTGATCTCTGACATGACAGAAAAGAGCATTGTTGGTGTCGGCAAGCCTAACACTACTTTTGTGCTCCCTGAGTCTGTCAGAAAGAGAACAGCCAGTTTCTTCAAAGTACTGAAGAGGACAAGAGGAACAAGAAATAGAGTAGACACCAGGCAAGACAGTGATGGAGTGAGTGATGATGAAAGTTTTTCTTCGTTGGGTCACTCTGCCTTTGTGGGAAACGGCCAGCAAACCCAAAACACAGCCCGCTGCCAGACGAGCACCCACAACAAGCTCTGAGCAACTTTAGCTTCTACATCCTATCTACAACATCCCCTGTACTACTATGAGACCTAATAACAGAAGAAGCAGCAATAAGAACAGCAAGAAATCACCAAGATCTCGACTATTTCATTTGCCTACCCAGCAGGACGCCGGTGCATCACCCACCCACCCCACCACCACCCCAGGCAACATGTCAACAAACACAATGGCTGACTCTCCCTCTCCCTCACCCTACTCAACCACCACCCATGACGACGGGACAGCAACAACACCAATCATGACTGAATCTCCCTCAAACAACACTGCCTTCAAAGGATTTGACCCATCTGAATTGATCTCAGGTATGACAAATGATCCTGTCACTCTTAAGTCATACATCACCACCTTAACTGAGGAAAACAGGAATCTTCGTACAACACTATCTAAGCATGAAACAAAGTTAGCCCACCTAGAAAGCAAGATCCTAAGCTTTGAGCAGAAGTTTACATCAGCTGGAATGGCTGATTTTGGAAAGACCCTCCAATCAGTCATAGCCAGCCATACAGACCAAATAACATCCCTAAACACGAAGGTTGAAGATGCTGTCAAGAACTGGAAAACCATGGATACCCAGCTGACCGACTATTTTTCTAACCAAGAAGATAAAAATGAGCAAGATAAGTTATCCAGCGCGGTAATAATTAGCAGTGCACTCTTTCCAAGTGGCATAAACCATACCAACTGCAAAGATGCTGCTCTTCAGACCATAAAAGATCACTTAAATTTAGTAGTACCAGCATCAGAAATAACAGAATCACGTTTACTTGGCACACAAGGTAGAAAAAAGAGTGTTATGCTTAGATTTCACACGATAGACAGTAAAACAGATCTTATTAAAACATCAATTAATGCAAAAAAAGATCTCTTTGTAAATGAATGCCTCACAAAAAAACGTCAGAACCTCCTATACAGAGTAAGAAAGCTTAAACGTGAGAATAATGACAAAATCCACCAGTGCTTCACCCGAGAAGGGAAAATCCTAGTTAAGAAAACAAATGTAGGCCGTGCTTATTATATCACGAATGAAAATGAATTGTCCACATTCCTTCGAGATGCTAATCTTACAGAGACTGAATAATATCAATGACCTAATCCTTAGTCTGCGTTAGTGCAACAGTTGTATTAGTAACTGCAACCGCACAATCTTACATTTCTCCCAAAACTGATTATATATTAATGTAATTAACTTCATTTTGTTCTAATAATCTGCTACCTCACTATATTAAATTTCCCACTAAATATAATTGTACATCCTATTTTACTATATATTTATCTTTTAACGTCTCTGTAACCATTTACTTTTATTTTTTTATTTTTAATACAAATCTATCATTACCTTTTCCCAACCCAATCTATTTACAATATTAGTAATTACTTTTTACTTGAAATTTAATTACAACTTTTTCACTATTGTTTTTCTTTTTATATTTTTATTATCAAACAATTACCTCATTGTGTATGTGACTTAGTTTATTTTTTCTTATAAGCTATTACCAAATAAGTGCAATTATTTACTCATACTTTCAAATACCTTTTACCAAAAGCAAATTCCAGTCACTTTATTTACTTAATTGTACTCTTATATTCAAACAACTACCTCATTGTGTATATGACTTACTTTATATTTCCTTTATAAGTAACTACCTGATAAGTGCAATCATTTACTTATATTTTATAAATACTGTTTACCATTAGCCAACTTTAGTCAACTTTCAGTCACTTTATTTGCTTAATTGTATTCATATATTCTAACAACTACCTCATTGTATATGTGACTTACTTAATATTTCCTTTATAAACAACTACCTGATAAGTGCAATCATTTACTTATATCTTATAAATACCTTTTACCATTAGCCAACTTCAGTCACTTTATTAACTTCAATTTAATCAAAACTACTTTTAATATTAGTCAAATCTATTTTAACTTCTAGTTCAATAGCTCTTTGCATTCATTAACCTCTTATTGCCTTTCATATACTAAAGTTTCAACCAGTGCCACATTGAATCAAAAATTTATTTTTCCATACCAATTTAATACTAGTCATTGAAGTTGTTCTAACCATTCATTAGACAGTTAAATTAGTATATCATTAACATTTTCAAATATCCTATATCACTGTAAAAATTCCTGTAAACACTTGCACATAATTGTGTTAATCCATTAGCAAGTAAGACTTTAATCTAATACCATATCATTAAGTTATCATAATCTATTGTTCCCAAGTCTAGTTATAGAATCACAAAAATCCATATGATTACAGGCATTGATCCTGATATCAACCTATTATTAAATGACTTACATGACTCCAACAGTAATTGTAACTATTACACAGCTGATCAAGCAAAGACATTACTCAGAGCCAACAATAACTTAACTATCTTCAATTACAATGTTAGATCGTTGAGCAAACATTATGATGACCTCACAGCACTACTCCAATCCCTACAGTCCAATATGTCAATCATCACACTCACTGAGACCTGGCTAAAGCCTGATACTACAGGTATCTATGCCATCCCAGGTTACACAGCCATTCACAACTGTAGGACAGACCAGCGAGGGGGTGGAACAGCAATATATTATACAGATCAACTCGATTGTATCGAGAATTCTTGTACAAGGGATGAACATGGAGAATATATTATAGCTAAATTTAAATCAAAAGACCTGCAAAAACCCCTCACAGTGATAAACATCTACAGATTACCACAGTCAAACATCCGCCACTTTAGTGAAAAACTAGGAAACCTGATAATCGATTCACGCCTTAACAAAGATCATTTGCTGCTCACAGGAGATTTCAACATAAATCTCCTACATGACCAAGACCCGCAGGTAACTGAATTCCAAACACTATGAGCAACTGCTTATTACTACCAACAATATCAAAACCTACAAGAATCTCTGATAATAGTACCTCGTTACTAGACCACATCTGGACTAACACAATATCTCCTCAAAAATCAGGCATAATCACAGAAAACACCACAGACCACTACCCTACCTTTCTCATAACTAACCTAGGCATTCTGCCCCAAGAAATTGCAAAAGTTACCTTCAGACTACATAATGAGTCTGCTGTTAATAATTTTATATCAGCTATGACGAACATTGACTGGCTTAACGAATTGGAAACACACTCAGATATTAATGAATGCATCAAGAACTTTCTTAAAAAACACATAACCTCTATAACAGACATTGCCCGAAAAAACTAAACAGATCACAGCTAAGAGACTTAACAATCCCTGGCTAACACCCAGCATCCTTAAATCCATAAATAAGAGGCACCAATATGAAAAAAAATATAGAAGGGTCTAATAACCAGAGAACAATCCAAACGCTACTCATCAATCCTTACTAGCCTGATAAGAAGGTCCAAAAATTGTATTATGAGAACAGACTCCAGACCGTAAAAGGTGATATGAAAAAGACCTGGAAAACCCTATCTACAATTCTAGGAAATAAAAAGATATCCACGAACAATACCATCAAATTATCAAAAACAGACGAACCCCTACTCTCACCAATTGAGACAGCAAACAGACTTAATGTTTTCTTCTCCACCATAGGAAAGAATCTAGCGAGTAGGATCCCAAGCTCGAACACTCGTCCAACAGACTACCTCACCAACACCTACCCAGATACACTATTCCTAGCTCCTACCAACTCAATTGAAGTCTCACACATAATCAACACCCTTAAAAACAAAGCAGGAGACATAAACAGCTTACCACCCTTTATGTACAAAAAGCTACACATGTACTGTCACCAATTATAGCAGCATTATTCAATAAATCCATTGAATCTTCAACCTTCCCATCAATTCTCAAAATAGCTAGGGTCACCCCGATCCACAAAGGAGGTGACCAAACTGACTTGAACAATTACAGACCAATCTCAAATTTACCACTGCTTTCTAAAATCTTCGAAAAATTAATTCATAAACAGATCTATTCCTACCTCGTCTCACACAATGTACTAAACCCCTGTCAATTTGGATTCAGGACCAACAAGAGCACAAACGATGCTATAACACACATGTTAGAGTTAATATACACCGCACTTGAGAAGAAAGAGGTTCCGCTGGGAATCTTCATAGACCTACGCAAAGCATTTGATACAGTCGACCATGATTTATTGCTCACAAAACTAGCGCACTATGGTATTAGGGGGCACCCCTCAACTACCTAAAGTCGTACCTTAGCAACAGAAGTCAGTACGTGAACACAAATGGAGAGAACTCTTCCACACAACAAATTACAGTCGGTGTCCTCAAGGTAGTGTCCTGGGGCCACTCCTATTCCTCATTTACATAAATGACCTACCGAATGCATCACAACTACTCAAACCCATTTTGTTTGCAGATGACACAACATATGTCTTCTCTCACCCAAATCCAGTCGTACTAGCCAACACAGTTAATGCCGAATTACAGAAAATATCAACATGGATGATGACAAATAAGCTTACTCTCAATACGGACAAGACCTACTACATTCAGTTTGGAAACAAAGCTACAAATGTTCCACTTAACATAACGCTAAATGGTTCACCCATCACAAGGCTCACAGAGGGAAAATTCCTAGGAATCCACCTTGACAGTAGTCTTAAATTCCAAACACACATACAACAAATTTCCAAGAAAATCTCAAGGACAGTAGGTATATTATCTAAGATACGCTATTATGTGCCTCAACCAGCTCTCATTGCACTATATCATTCTCTTATCTACCCTTATCTCACCTATGGAATCTGTGCATGGGGCTCAACAACATTAAATCACCTTAGACCACTCATAACCCAGCAAAAGGCTGCAGTCAGGATGATAACAAATTCCCACTCTAGACAGCATACTCCACCTATATTCAGAACCTTAAAACTACTCACCATAAAAAATATTCATACCTATTCATGTGCCTTCTACATACATAAAACTCTACATGCTAATATTAACCCTGCGCTCAGAATTCTCCTCAACAACTTTAATAGGTCCCACGAACATGACACAAGACACAGATCACTATTTGACATACCCGAGTCCATACTAACCAATGTAAAAATTCTATGCACATAAAGGGCCCCAAAATCTGGAATTCATTACCAGTAAATATCAAGTTAACCTTGTCGGAAAATCAATTCAAGACTCTTCTCAAAAGTCACCTACTCACCCTATACTAAATACTCATACTGTAACAAACTTCCAAACCCAATATTATTTTACTTAAGAAGATCTCATTTTGATATGTTCATCCTCCTTAACACTTGTTGCAATCTCATATCATCATATTGTCATTTAAAATCTTATAGTATCATCATTTTCTTAATTTGAAATAAAATATATACCTAGATGAAACTCTAAAAACTATTTCTAGTATTGTTATTATACTAGTATAGCATCAACATACTGTAATTTGAAATAAATTCTACAACTAGATTAAACTCAACCAATTTCTCTTGTATTGTCTTTAAATAGTATGTATAACCATTTAATAATTTAAATAATATAGAACTAGAATAAACTCAATCAATTTCTTTAGCATTAAGTACTTAGTGAATAAGTCTCTAGAATAAACTGCCCCTAATGCCATGGCATGCCAGTGGCTCTCCTTGCATTACAGTTTTATAATTGTATTATATTTGTAACTACCAATAACATTGTACACTTGTAACATGCATTGAAATAAAAATTATTATTATTATTATTATTATTATTAATGTGCTGTTTTTGGGTTATCATTTAACTGAGTATAGAAGAGAACCAACAGACAGTCACGCATGCGCTAGGGCAGAGAGGAGTGAAGGAGGCGGGAGTTCAAGTGGTAGGTGTGGGGAGTCTTTGTGGAGTAGGCCTGGCCGTAGATTCAGTGGCCTAGGTGGTGTTAATAATCGACTCGATTCGGTCGAAACCTTGATACAGTGGACCCTCGCTATTCGAACACTCCAAAACTCATTCTTTTATGTAAGTTTATTATTGTAAGTGCTTTTATAAGTGTATTTTTGGGGGTCTGAAATGGACCAATCTAATTACATCATTCCTTATGAGAATAAATTCGTTTGGTAACAGCACTTGAGCAGCATTCTGGAATGAGGGTGAGTTTTGGAGTGTTCGAATAGCGAGGGTCCACTGTACTAGGTATCACTTCGTAATATGAAGTGACGGGAATCGATCTCCGTGAATAATGTGGGACGTTAAAGTCCAGGAAATCTTCATACTATAATGATAGGAGGGGAAAGAAACTGGAGGTGCCACATTAACGACGCCACTCGACGCTGCCATGATGGGAATGGACAAAGTCATCATTTCCATCTCGAAGCATCGACTTCGAACTTTAATGGATTGACTACTAACAAGTGTAAATTGATCGGACATTAAGTCGCCTTGTGAACTGAAGAGAAATTGGTGATGTTAATATCACGGGATAGAATGAGTGCAGTGATACTCGGCATCATTCTCCTAACGTGCACATGTTAATTAACCTCAGATTCCTGTCCTGAGGAATGTAGAGGCGTTAAGGAGCCAAAACTCATTAATCGGGACAAACCAATTGACACCATCATCTTGCTGGGAGAATAATTTGTGTCTACCGAACAGGACAGCGAGATCAGTCGTAGGAGGAAAGACAAGGAATGCTGCCTCCCCACCCCCACAGTTAAGTAACCGTTCTATTTATGACAAACTGATACTGGCCAGTTAGGTATGTTATAATAAGAGACTACTGTGGGTGCTTCTTCGATCTCCAGTGACCATCCATAATATTGGGTAAGTGATGGTCTTATCATGTTGGTGTGTGTACTCTCTTCCCCCTCTTTCTAATCAGTCCATTTCCATACACAGTCCACAAATAATAGTAACGCCGTACCTATTGGTGTTATCTACTCTAATTTATAATACTGGTCAAGGATAGATGTGTTAGAGTGCGTGTGTTATCGAAGGAGTCGTTTTCTGTGACCAGGGCGATTTAAGTTTTCTCACACGCCTCGCGGGGGTAACTGCGGTAAATATTGTAGGCAGTCACCTCCCGTTGAGATTATTTGTATGTAAGTGTTGGTGAAGCCCATACAGGTAGTCTCATAATTCCCCACAAGTAATACACTGAGACTTCCATTAGATAGCAATTTTACTGAATGATGTTAAAAATGAATGGTATTTGTAATGTATTTGGTTACAGTTTTGATACAAATTAAATTTGATGCAATTGGGTTTGAAAGAAAGCATTTTATAATGCAAAACATTTCAGGCAGATTAATCTGCTCATGAAAGGTGATCAGTTTATGTTAAATCATCATTATTGCTGCATATAAGATATGATTTTCCCAGGTTTTTCTGGAATTTCATTTTTTTTTAAGATGCCCAGGTCATCCTTCATGAATTATGCAAATTTAATTAGGGTAAAGAAAGTGGGGATGGGGGAAGGGGGTAGAGGAAGTAGTAGTATTAACCCTTTCAAGGTCGAGACCCCCTGATCTCAAACTTGCTTTCAGGGTCGAAGAATTTTCAGAAAAAACATAAACTTAAGAAATGATAGAGAATCTTTTTGTGAAGGTAATGAAACAAAAAGTATGAAATTTTGATGGAAAAACTTATGGAATTATGATCTCACAAAGTTAGTGGTCTCAGCGATATTAATGCATTGATGATTTTGCCCACTTTAAGCCCTATTTTTGGCCAATTTCATTGTTTCAGCTAACCAAACTCATAGCTATTTTGCTAGTATTCCTTCTATTTACCTATTTCAATGACCTAGTAGAGTATCAGAAATTGGTAATGTGGCAATTCACACAAAATTCCAAAGTTGCCAGCTTAAAAATAGGGTCCAGAATAAACAATATAAACATTCCTGGCACTAAAAAAAAATTCCTCTGTTCCTTAATCATGTCTCCAAGCCTATCTAATATTATGCTTGCTTTCATTTTAATTTCTATTCACACTCAAAAAATAAAAGATTTACTGTTATGCAGACTACTGCATTATTGTAATACAGCCTCTTCTCACTTAGCGACATACTTGTTTACCGACGCCTCAGATTTACGACGGGCTCTCTGACCAGTATTCATACCTAAATAATGTATATTAGAGCGGATTTCTTCTATTCTGTTTATTTCAATATACTACAATATGTCATCCTTCATGAATTATGCAAATTTAATTAGGGTAAAGAAAGTGGGGATGGGGGAAGGGGGTAGAGGAAGTAGTAGTATTAACCCTTTCAAGGTCGAGACCCCCTGATCTCAAACTTGCTTTCAGGGTCGAAGAATTTTCAGAAAAAACATAAACTTAAGAAATGATAGAGAATCTTTTTGTGAAGGTAATGAAACAAAAAGTATGAAATTTTGATGGAAAAACTTATGGAATTATGGAATTAGTAGGTTGGTAGACAGCAACCACCCAGGGAGGTACTACCGTCCTGCCAAGTGAGTGTAAAACGAAAGCCTGTATTTGTTTTACATGATGGTAGGATTGCTGGTGTCTTTTTTGTCTCGTAAACATGCAAGATTTCAGGTATGTCTTGTTACTTCTACTTACACTTAGGTCACACTACACATTCATGTACAAGCATATATATATACACACCCCTCTGGGTTTTCTTCTTTTTTCTTACTAGTTCTTGTTCTTATTTCCTCTTATCTCCATGGGGAAGTGGAACAGAATTCTTCCTCCGTAAGCCATGCGTGTCGTAAGAGGCGACTAAAATGCAGGGAGCAAGGGGCTAGTAACCCCTTCTCCTGTATATATTACTAAATGTAAAAGGAGAAACTTTCGTTTTTTCCTTTTGGGCCACCCCGCTTCGGTGGGAAACGGCCGACGTGTTGAAAGAAAGAAAGATGTACACTACTGTATAAACATTTAAAAATATACCAGAAATGTTATAAATGGTGCAAAGATGACATTAAAACAATATCAGAGATGGTTGACACAAACTCATTACCATTATAGCACAGTCAACCCTTGGTTTTCGCGTGTCTCAGTTTTCGGTGATTTTGGTTTTCGGGCACTTTTTTCGTGGAAATATTGTCTTAGTTTTCGTTCATAGCCTTAGTTTTCGTTGATGGAACGGAACCTGTCCAGTGCCCAGCACACATACAAAGCCCGCAAGCCCGCCTCCCACGCACATTCTCAGGCACTGTAGCATTGTTTCTGGTTGAGTGAACATTATCCTGCAAGTTCATACAAAACATTTCTTAACAATTCCATTATTTTTGGCCCTTGATTATTGTGTGTGACTGCTAAATAAGCCACCATGGGCCCAGAAAAAGCTCCTAGTGCCAGTCCTTTGGTAAAGAAAGTGAGAAACCCGATGGAATTTAAGAAAGAGTGTAGCAGGCATGCAGGGAGTGTAGCAAGAAAGCAGGGAGTGTAGCAGGCATGCAGGGAGTGAAGCAGGTATGCAGGGAGTGTAGCAGGTATGCAGGGAGTGTAGCAGGAAAGCAGGGAGTGTAGAAGACAGGGAGGGAGTGTAGAGGCATGCAGGGAGTGTAGCAGGCAGGGAGGGAGTGTAGCAGGCAGGGAGGGAGTGTAGCAAGCAGGGAGGAAGTGTAGCAGGAAAGCAGGGAGTGTAGCAGGCATGCAGGGAGTGTAGCAAGAAAGCAGGGAGTGTAGCAGGCATACAGGGAGTGTAGCAGGCATACAGGGAGTGTAGCAGGCATGCAGGGAGTGTAGCAAGAAAGCAGGGAGTGTAGCAGGCATACAGGGAGTGTAGCAGGCATACACGGAGTATAGCAAGAAAGCAGAGAGTGTAGCAGGCATGCAGGGAGTGTAGCAGGTATGCAGGGAGTGTAGCAGGTATGCAGGGAGTGTAGCAGGTATGCAGGGAGTGTAGCAGGTATGCAGGGAGTGTAGCAGGTATGCAGGGAGTGTAGCAGGTATGCAGGGAGTGTAGCAGGAAAGCAGGGAGTGTAGCAGACATGCAGGGAGTGTAGTAAGAAAGCAGGGAGTGTAGCAGGCATGCAGGGAGTGTAGTAGGAAAGCAGGGAGTGTAGCAGGCATGCAGGGAGTGTAGCAGGCATGCAGGGAGTGTAGCAGGCATGCAGGGAGTGTAGCAGGCATGCAGGGAGTGTAGCAGGCATGCAGGGAGTGTAGCAGGCATGCAGGGAGTGTAGCAGGTATGCAGGGAGTGTAGCAGGAAAGCAGGGAGTGTAGCAGACATGCAGGGAGTGTAGTAGGAAAGCAGGGAGTGTAGCAGACATGCATGGAGTGTAGTAGGAAAGCAGGGGGTGTAGCTGGCAGGGAGGGAGTGTAGCAGGTAGGGAAGGAGTGTAGCAGGCAGGGAGGGAGTGTAGCAGGCAGGCAGGGAGGGAGTGTAGCAGGCAGGGAGGGAGTGTAGCAGACAGGGAGGGAGTGTAGCAGACATGCAGGGAAGTGACCCCGGATAAGGACTTGGTACCTAAAGTCCTTATGGAAGGGGATTTCCCTTCCAAACAATAGTGTGGGGAATTGTGAGAATATCTGTCTGGACTTCACCGCCACTTACAAACAAATAATCTCAATGGGAGATGACTGCCAATTTAATTTACTGCGGTTATCCTCGTGAGGCGTGTGAGAAAACTTGACCCACTCCTGGTCGCGTCCAAGGGGTCCCTTCGATGTTCTCACACACTCTAAACCCACTCTCGCTCTGGACCAGTTATAATAAATTGAAATGGGTAACACCAATAGTAACGGTGTTGTTAATTTTAGTGGACTGTATATGTATATGAGAGACTGATTAGAAAGAGAGGGAAGAGAGTACACTCCTTTACAAAATTAAACCATCACTCACCCAGTATCATTGATGGTCGCTGGAGATCATTATCATTCCCACCGCAGACTTACATTATCCGAACATACCTACTGGCCAGACGGTTGCTAAGATAAGAAGAATACTTATGGTGGGGAAGAAGCAGCATTCTTGTCGCTATTCTTCGGCGGATCTCGTGGTCCTGCTCGGTAGAGATTATTCTTCCTGCAAGACGATGATGTTGGTGGGGTCGTTCACTATTTACCACATTATCACCCTATTATTGCGGTTTCTTGGACTTAATGTCCCACATTATTCACGGCGAACATTCACAATACAGTGGTCCCTCGGTTTTCGTGCATCTCCAAACTCGAACATTTATGTAAGTGTATTTTCGTAAGTGCTGTTGCAAGTGTATTTTTGGGGGTCTGAAATAGACTAACCTATGTGACATTATTTCTTAAGGAAGTAAATTCGTTCGGTAATGGCACTTGAGCAGCATTCTGGAACGAATTTTCGGCGAAAACCGAGGGACCACTGTACTTCCTATTGTGAATTGAGGCCATTAATCACACTTGGCCTTCGTAAACGCCAAATTCTTGACTCTATTATAGTCAGAACTCCCCCATTGGCTCAACCTTCGTCGCCTTCTCCCATGTGACTGACCCAAGCTTGAACCCAAGCTCAGCGTACCCACGCCCTGACCCCTAGACGGTTGTTTGGTTCTCTCTTCATCTCTAAGTATTATGTGAATCAACAATCACACATTAAGGATACTTATTCACATTAGAAAGTTTATCGAGTATAACCTTTCGGGAAAATACCAATATTTTCCACAAATAGCCTCTCTCCCCTTCTCCCTGTCTTGTATCCAGCAACATCAGTCTTCAATAAAGGTAAGTATCATATTGATTGTTCATTCTTTTGTGCATGTAAATCTATCTTTAAGGCCCCCCCCCCAAATTTTTTTTTTGATACTTCTGGGTGTCTGGAATGGATTAATTGAATTTACATTATTTCTTATGGGAAAAATGGTTTTGGTTTTCGTCGATTTTGGTTTTAGTCTATCCCTCTGGAATGGATTAAACACGAAAACCAAGGGTTGACTGTATGCTCCTCACTTAGCGACGAATTCGTTTAACAACGTGGTCTGAGGAGATTTTGTATTGTAATAATTGTGTAAATAATATTAGTACATTCGTGAACGCATATTAGACCGACCAGTTGACGTGTATTGGACGCGTGATGTGATTTGTTTACTGTTGAACATTTCTGCTACTTTTGAGCTCAATTTCAAGCTATTGTCAGTCCTAAAACTAATCAAAATCATCTCTGTTTCTGTAATATATCTTCCATTCTATCAAGTGCGACCAAGAAACCATGAATACAACCATAAAAAACATACGAAAATACAGCTCAAATTTTCTCATTATGCACTGCATGTTGCAGGATTTTTTTTTTATTGGTACACACTTACCACATAGACCCATTCTCTCATATCTAGGCCTAAATTTACCGCTCACAGCTTATCTGAGTGAGATGAGCTCCAGACGTACTACGGCACAGACCTGGGCTTTAAACCTGTAGAACAACAGCACAGACCCTGAAAGGGTTAAAGAAGACATAAGTAATACTGAAAGTATCTAACCAAGACAGGTCTCTCAGCAGTGGATTCAAGTGAGATAATATAGATTTGGAAAGGATATAGGGAAGTATGTACTACAGTAATACCCCGGTTTTCGTCCTTAATCTGTTCCAGAAGGTCTGCCGAAATCCGAAATGGACAAAAACTGAAGTAGTATTTCTCATAAGAAATAATGTAAATCCAATTAATCCGTTCCAGACACCCAAAAATATTAACAAAAAATACATTTTATTAAGAATAACTATATTTTACATACAGAAAACAATGAGAAATAAATATAAATGACTAATTTTAATGATAAATGAACATTACATACCTTTATTGAAGACTCTTGTTGGCGTATGGAAGAAGGCGAGGAGGGAAGAAGGAGTTGAGGTTGTTATTTGGAAGGGGAATCCCCTTCCATAAGAACTTCAGGTATCAAGTCCCTATCTGGGGTTACTTCCCTTCTTTGTCTTTTACTGGCACTAGGACCAGCTTGTGAGTCACTGTATCCCTGTCGCACAAAAAATCTGTCCAGAGAGCTCTGTTTCTGGCGTCTCTTTAAGATTTGCCTAAAATGGGACAAGGCATTGTCATTGAACATGTTGCAGACATGGCTTGCAACAGTTTTGTTAGGGTGATAATTCTCCACAAAACTTTGCAACTCATTCCACTTTGCACACATGTCCTTAATCACTGAAGAAGGCACATTCTTCCCTCTCTCTTTCTCCTCTAAAGCAATTTCCTCAGCTGCGATCTGTTGCTGTTCCAGTTGAAGATCTTGCAGCTCTTCAGTGGTTAGTTCTTCCCTGTGGTCCTCCACCAACTCTTCCACACAATTTACTCTTCATTGTGTTTCTCACCATTACCAAAGGGTTGGCACTCTGAACTTTCTTTGGCCCATGGTGGCTTATTTCACAGTCGTAATCAATAAATCAATAAACAAGCACACAAAAAAATGAATGAGCGCGCCGAGTATTGCTAACTCAACGAGAGACAGAGGCAGACTGAGTCTGGTATGCGTGAGAAGCGGCGTCCTGGGGAGGTGGACGCATCTGATACGGAAGATTTCCGAGAGGATGTATGAAACCTGGGGGGAAATTTTGCCGAAAAAGTGCTCGAAATCCAAATTGTACGATTTCCGCACTGAACGAAAACTGGGGGTCCACTGTACCGGTTTGGCAGGTGAGTTGCCTCCCAGTGTCATTAAGGCAAAAATTTGCGTTGCTTTAAATATACATTGGAAGGTTATGTGAGTGGCTGTTGTTGAAGCTTCCTAGCATGAACCAAAAGGCCTACTGCAATGTTCCTTCGTTTTTCTGTTTTACGAGTGAGAAGAGTTTGGTTTGAGAAGTACCTGTCTTGCATAGGTTAGTAGACCTACTGCAGGCGCTGCATATGCTCGGGGGGCACCACTACCCATGTTCATCCACTGATTGTGCTTTTTTTTCCTTCTTTCATTTTTAATTGCCTACCCTAATTATTCTTCAGGCTTTCTCTCTCTATGTTGTTTATAAAATTGTTTCTTAGTTTTAGCAAACTCTGTTGATAATGACTTGCCCTTCAAATTCAAATTCTTTATTTCTGATAATATTACAAAGTGGGGTTTACATATTTTATGGTACGTATTTGTACATTTTATGAAATACTTATTACAAGAAGGCCAATAGTATGCCTAGGCATGCCTAGGCATTTCAGGCAGTCTTATACTAAATTTTACTCTATAGTGACACAATAATTATACTGGTATTAAGGTTAGGTAATTGTTGTGATTAACTAGGTTTACAAAATTGAGGTAGTTCAAAATATTCAAGAACTTAACAATTAGTTTATATATTAATGGAAATGGTGCCGTGTTGGCATGATACAGTGTGAAGGTTGTTGCCAATCTTCTTAGGAAAAGTATAATAGAAAAAGACAATAATAACAAGAACAATAAACACTTTATTTTAATAGAAAGAAATTAAATAATAAATACGTAAATATGACTATAATTATCCTATCTTAAGAAAAATGAAAAATGAAAACAAAAATATATATATCTGATCCAAAGCTAGATATTTACAGAAGTGTTGATCTTGTTAACACAGAAGCAATGAATCGATATCAGACTCCGTGTTGTTGTTGCATCGATGTTTCCCAAAATCCAACAGTTTTCCACATCCACAATGTCACAAATGATATCAGGGACTCAGGTGAAGGTTGTCCCCTGGTAAAGTACAGTTGCCTGAGATTTCTAGAGTGTGGACTTAGGAACTACTGGCGTAGTGAAGAATTGGTGGTAACTACTCTGTTTCTCACTTGGTGAGTACGCCGGCCCCCCACTCAGCCTTGAATCCGATGATCCGTGCGGAAACAGAGGACTGTGGGAGAAACCAAAAGAATTACTCACCACTCTAGTATTAATTTACATAGTAGGCATAAGGCCTTTAAAAGAAATGGTGAAACTGTAACAAATAACCTTACCAAAAACCAAGGCAGGGCAGAGCAGAAGTTAATGTTGCTAAACATGAGTGAAGCTCAAATCAAATTAAAGAGTGAAGCTCTTGAACATAAATTAAGATACGAGCAGCTGTGAAGTACTTACAGTGAGGTCGGGCGTGGTCAGTCGAGTGATTTCAACCTGTGGCCGGAGCTTAGCATTACACCTCTCACCGGGTGGAAAAAGGGGGTATAGCGAGAGCTAGACACTCACCCCACCTCAACAAGCAAACAACCATTCAACCATCACTCTACCTACCTTCACACTTTCATCACTCCTATCTATGGACTTTTCCCTCACACTCCCCCATACCAAGACTGCTAGTCAAGGAATAGAAGTAGAAATTATGAGGTAAAGTCCCCCAAAAAAAGAAATTCGCATAAGTACAAATATTCTACTGACTGTCACGACTTAACCAGTCGGAGAAATAATTAGATGAACCATTGATATATACAATATGAAACTTAAAAGCCTGGAGTGCCAATGTCCACCTCAAGAGGCGACTGTTGGTTCCCTTAAAAGTTTCTAGGTATACCAATGGTTTATGGTCTGTTTCTAGAATGTATTCTTTCCCCAGTAAATAGAATTTAAGTTATGGGCATCTCGTTTCCGGTGGAGGGAATTTATAGGCTCAGAAGTACCAGAAGCAGGATCGTGGATATGAGGTGTAGTAAGCCATTGACACCTGTTGCGAGACCCATACTTCTTTGACACCTGCGTGTACATGTGGCCAGAAATACGTCTGTCTGATTTTTATGCCACATCTTAAGATGGGCCCAGTGTTCGGTCACTGGGCAGGTCATGAGCCATTTGGAGAATTGATCGCGGCATAGGTCGGGGATGACCAGGAGGGAATAATCTACTGTAAGAGAATTAGGTTTAAACACAGATTTATATAAGATCCCGTCACGATATTCAAACTTATGTGACGAGTATCTTCCTGGATAACTGTATTATTTATAGCATGACTATGGCAATCCCGGAAGTGAAGGGCAAGTCTGCTGTAAATTGATAAGGTCATCTTTGGACCGAAGATCTGTGGCAATTAAAGAATCAATAGGAGGAGAAGCCTGAGCTTTAGTCTTTATGTTACCTGGGACAGATGATATATGGTTGGAGGTGGCAACAGTACTGCCATCTACTGAGGTGAACAGGTGATCCTGCCATCTCGATTCCAGTGCAGTATCATCTGTTCAACTTTTAAATGACTATTACTATGAGATAAGGGAGATTTAGCAATAGGAACTGACAAGGAGCTTATCTACCTTGGGAGGAGGCTAGCTGAAAAACTTGTATCTATGTGAGGTGACGAAAGATCGGTCTTCCAAGGAGGAAGGGCACCTTTAACGTTACCTATTATTATAGAGCAAGTTGTGATGGGAGCTAGTACCGCATGAGTCCAACCTGTAAACCATTTGGACCTGATGTAACACCGCATGGTAGGAAACGTGTCTGTACGGCCCAAGTAATCTGAAAGAGTAGTGGAGGCATGAGTGGGTTTGAGATTGGGAACAATTTATCCGAAATGACTATACAAGTGCATCCAGTGTCTTTAATATCTTAGCTACCTTAAGACCATTAACTGTTCCTGAACAATAGGGTGCTTGTTCATTGCCGTCTTTGACGCATCTACCCACCTTGTGAACTATCTTAGAAGGGCAATCAGGGCGTTTATGTCCTTTTCCACCACATACATGACAAACTGGGATAAATGATTTTTGTTCTCCCTCTACATGAGACTTAACCTTTGGTTCTGGTGAACCATTGCCCTTAGGGATCGATCCCTTCAGGCCCTTATAGGAATTATGGGCTTCCGCATACAAGTCAGCAGCCTCAGCAACTTCCGAGCCTTAATCAGATTACGTTCTCTAATGAAGGTTCGTATCTGGTGGGCAGAGCCGTCAGGAACTGGTCGGCAACCATGAAATCTCTAAGAGATGCATAGTCGTGATTAATTCCTGCGCTGTCTATCCAAAAATCAAACAAACGAAAGAGAGTAATCTGTAACTGCTGGAAATTCTGACCGTTTTGTAATCGGCATACCTGAAATTCTTCCTATAAGAGTTAGTGGTTTTCTGGTAAGCCTTAAGAATTGCCTTTTCAACAGATTATAGTCACAAATGATATCATGTGACAAAGTTCATAAATGTTCAAAGCTGTCCCAGGGAATAACATACCCAGCCTAGTAGCCCAAGAATCAACTGGCCCATTCACAGAGGGTAGCTGTATTTTCAAATCTGATAATAGTATAAGAAGTTATATGTTCCCCCTCTGTGAAGGGTGGTAAGTTTGGTGTGGGTGTATATGAAGGAGTGGGGCCTCCACTACGCCCTCATTTAATTTCTGCTGGGTAAGAACTAGTTTCTTATTCTCTAATTAGGACTTTCTTCTAACTCACGATCTTTCTCTTTCTCTCGTTCCTCATGTTCTAGCTTTTGCTCTTTCCTCTAATTCTTTCTCTAGAGCGCGTGTATCACGTTCTCTAGCCTGTTGTTCACGTACTTGTGCCTCTCTTCACGATCAAGTCTATCACGTTCTTTTTATCTTCTCGCTCTCTTTCTAACTCTCTTGTTTTTCTCTTTCAATTTTTCTTTCTCCTTTCTCTCTTCTCTCTCTGTCCTTTTTCTCTTCTCTTTCAATTTCTAACTGTCTCTCTTGTCTTTCTCGATCTCTTTCTAACTGTCTCTCTTGTTTCTCTCTTTCAATTTCATTCTTTTTTTCCCGAATCTTAGTAGCTATGAACGATTCTAAAGTTTTCCCGTAATACCTAGCTTAACCCCAGCATTCATCCAGAACTGGTATTCCTCCATACTAACCGGGATAACTTAACTTACTGGTGAATGAAACAGATAATAGAAAACGGAGGGTTCAAATCCTGCTCCTACAACTGAACAAACAAAACCGGAGGGTTCAATCCCTACTACGATTTATACAGTATAAATTGACCGGAGGGTTCTATGCCAGCTCCGACCAAACAGTAAGGAGAATGGGTTTACTTGACCATCCTGTCTTCCCACTATAATCAAGAGTGTCCTATGACAGTTCCCTTGAAATAACATACAAGAACTCAATGAAGATTTATCACTGGAAAATCTCGGATCCCTGGAGTCTATTCCTAAAATAATCTTCAAGCTCAAAACAAAGGTGGCAGAAGTAACTAGCACATCCTGCCTTGACTTGACTAACATAAACAAAGAGTATTTAACCCTTTACCAGGCCCGCATCAAATTTGAGACACTGCAACATTTGCAACCTATATTCTGATAATATAAGCAATTCTAAGACATATTTATTTATGTTCATTTGTCAAGTTTATTTATTTTAGGCCTCTTAAATACCCTCTATGGCAGAATCAATATGAGGCACACCTGGCCTGGTAAAGGGTTAACAATCACCAAATCCTTTAAATACCACTGTAGTCCTACTATAGCAAATGAATACTTATGGAGGGTGGCAACCATCTGTGGTGTGGAGCGGTGGAGGTAAACACTGCGTCGATGGTGCGGAGTTCCAATAATGTAGCCAGGTACCGCCGGCTCAAGTCCGAGTAGCGTGAATCGTGTTTGAGGTGTCGAATCTTTGAGTCCAATCCTGGCAAGGTCGCCACTTGTGAGGTTGTTGCCAATCTTCTTAGGAAAAGTATAATAGAAAAAGACAATAATAACAAGAACAATAAACACTTTATTTTAATAGAAAGAAATGTAAATAATAAATACGTAAATATGACTATAATTATTCCCCATCTTAAGAAAAAAAAAAAAAGAAAACAAAAATATATATATCTGATCCAAAGCTAGATATTTACAGATGTGTTGATCTTTTTAAAACACAAGTAATGGTTTTATATCAGCCCCCCGTGTTGTTGTTGCATCGATTTTTCCCCAAAAAAACCAACAGTTTTCCACATCCACAATGTCACAAATGATATCGGGGGCTCAGGTAAAAGGGCCCCTTTTGGGAAAGTACAGTTGCCTGAGGTTTCTAAAAGTGTGGACTTGGGGAAAAAATCGAGTGAAGAATTGGGGGAACCCCCTGTTTCTCACTTGGTGGTACCCCCGGGCCCCCCCTCACCCTTTTTAATCCGATGATCCTTTGGGGAAAAAGAGGACTGTGGTAGAAACCAAAGAATTACTCACCACTCTGTATTAATTTAAAATAGTAGGCATAAGGCCTTTTTTTTAAAAATGGTGAAACTGTAACAAAAAACCTTACCAAAAACCAAGGCAGGGCAGAGCAGAAGTTAATGTTGCTAAACCTGAGTGAAGCTCAAAACAAATTAAAGGGAAGCTCTTGAACATAAAAATTTAAAAAACGAGCAGCTGTGAAAAAAAAATTTTTTGTGAGGTCGGGGTTTGGGGGGTCGAAAAGGGGGTTTAACCTGTGGCCGGGCTTAGCATTACACCCCTCACCGGGTGGAAAAGGGGGGGATGGGGAGAGCTAGACACTCACCCCACCTCAACAAGCAAACTACCATTCAACCATCCCCCTCTACCTACCTTCACACTTTCATCACTCCCCCCTATGGACTTTTCCCCACAAAAATTTCTATATTGGAGTGTCTTAGGCAAACTTATGAACTTAAGAATTATGAAGTAATACAGTGGACCCTCGGTTTGCGGCCATAATCCGTTCCAGGAGCTAGGCCTTTAACCCGAAATGGCCCCCTTTTTAACCCAAAAAATATTCCCCCCTAAGAATTAATGTAAATACAATTAATCCGTTCCAGACAAAAATATTTACAAAAAAAAAATTTTTTTTAAAAAATTTAAAACAGTATTACAACCTTTATTGAAGACTAATGCGGGGCCCGGAAGATAGGGGGGGAGTTATTTTTTTAAAGGGAATCCCCCCCAAAAAAGGGTTTGGGAACAAGCCCTCTCTGGGGTTCTTCCTTTTTTGTCTTTTTTAACCCAGGCCCCCTTTAGGTCATTCCCCCAAACACCCCCCGCATGCCACACTACCCATGCCCTACCTCTTTTTCATCCTTTTTTTTCCCCCCCCGAAATGCTACATTCCCTGCATGCCTGCTACATTTTCCCGGAATGCTACACTCCCTGCAAACTACCTCCCTGCAAGGGGTGCCACTCCCCGCATGAATGCTACACTCCCATTTTCACCCACTCTCTTATACCCATTTTAATATCTTTATAGGCTTTAAATACAGAGCAAATTTGTCTGTATTATCTATTTTGACCTAATGTTATAGGCATACTAAAAATTTTAAATTATTGTAACAATAATTTTTTATTTTAATTTTACTTCATTAATTGGATCTGAAAGTTCTTCATCTTATTTACTTGATTTATTAGTTCTAATTAAGAAACATATGCTGTGTATATTCATTTTAAAAAAATGATTAAAAATATTTTTAATAAATTCTGTCAACTAATTTATATTTTAGTAGAATGCCTATAACATTAGGTAAAATAATAATACGACATCCCTTTACTCTAAACCTATACAATATATTAAAATGGGTATAAAGGGTGGATGCAAATGGGGGGGCATTCAGAATAAAAAATGAACTAGGGTTGGTAGACAGCAACCACCCGGGGGAAATACTACCGTCCTGCCAGGGCTGTGAAACAGAAAACCCGAAACTTTTTTACTGATGGTAGGATTGCTGGTGCTTTTTCTGTCTCATAAACACGCTGGATAACAGGTATATCTAGCTATTTTTTTCACACTTTAGGTCACACTACACAGGCATGCACATGAAATATATCCCAAAACCCCATCTAGTTTTTTTTCTTTTTTTTTAAAAGCTCTTTTTCTTTTATTTTCTCTATTGTCCATGGGAATGGGGAAAAATCTTTCCTCCGTAAACCATGGTTTATGAGGTGACTAAAATGCCGGGGCAATGGGCTAGTAACCCCCCTTTCCTGTACACATTTCTAAAAAAGAAGAAGAAAAACTTTATAAAACTGGGTTGTTTGAATGTGGTGGATGTAGTGCGGATATAAGAAAGAGATGATTGCTGATGTTATGAATGAAAGAAGTTGGATGTCCCGGGCCAACGAAACAAAGCTGAAGGGTGGCGAGTTTCAGTAGGGAGAAATAAATGGGATTAAGTCAGGAGTATCTGGGGAGTTAGAGCTAAAGGGAAGGGGTAGCAAAATGTTGAAGGATCAGTTATGGAAGGAGAAAAGGGGAAAATAAATGTTAAAATTCAAGGATTATGTGGATTAAAATAAGGTCGGATGCGAAAAATGGGTCATAATAGCGGTTTCACCTGGAGAAAAGGAGTGTAGAGGGGAGAGAGATTTTGGGAGATGTTAAGCGAATGTATGGGAAATTTTTCCCAAATGAGGAGTAATGTGGGGGGGGGGCCTAAATGCTAAAATAGGAGAAACATGTAGAGAGGGTGTGGTAGGTAAGTTTGGGGGGCCAGGTGTAAATGATAATGGGGGCCCCTTTTATTGAACTTTGTATAGAAAGGGGGTTTTGTTATAGGTAATACATAATTTAAGAAAAAGAGGATAAATAAGTATACAAGATATGATGTTGGGCATAATGACAGTAGTTTGTTGGACTATGTATTGGTAGATAAAGACTGTTGAGTAGACTTCAGGATGTACATGTTTATAGAGGGCCAACAGATATATCAGATCACTTTTAGTTATAGCTACAGTGGAGTAAAGGTAGATGGGATACAAGGAAAATAGAAGCAGTAAGTAGAGAGGTGAAGGTTTATAAACTAAAAGAGAAGGCAGTTAGGGTAAGATATAAACAACTATTGGAGGATAGATGGGCTAGTGAGAGTGTAGGCAATGGGGTCGAAGATGTATAGGGCAGATTTAAAAATGTAGTGTTAGAGTGTTCAGCAGAAGTTTGGGTTACAGGCGAGTGGGTGGGAGGGAAGAAGAGCGATTGGTGGAATGATGATGTAAAGAGAGTAGTAAGGGAGAAAAAGTTACATATGAGAGGTTTTACAAAGTAGAAGTGATGCAAGGAGGAAGAGTATATGGAGAAAAAGAGAGGTTAAGAGAGTGGTGAAGCAATGTAAAAGAGGCAAATGAGAGTGGGAGATGTTATCAACAAATTTTGTTGAAAATAAGAAAAAGTTTTGGAATTAGATTAATAAGTTGAGGAAGCCTAGGGAACAAATGGATTTGACAGTTAAAAATAGGAGGAGAGTTATTAAATGAGAGTTAGAGACGTAGAAGATGGAGGAATATTTTGAGGAGTTGTTAAATGTTGATGAAGACAGGGAACCCTGTGATTTCGTGTATAGGGCAGGAAATAACATCTTGTAGGAGTGTGGAAGAGCCAGTTGCGAGTGTGGGGAAAGTTCGTGAGGCAGTGGGTAGAATGAAAGAGGGTAAGGCAGCTGGGATTGATGGGACAAAGATAGAAATGTTAAAAGCAGGTGGGGATATATTTTTGGGAGTGGTTAGTGCTATTATTAATAAATGTATGGAAGATGGTAAGGTACCTAGGGATTGGCAGAGGTGTATTGTTCCTTTGTATAAAGGCAAAGGGACAAAGAGAGTGCAAAAATTATAGGGAATAAGTCTGTTGAATGTACCTGGTAAAGTGTATGGTAGAGTTATTATTGAAAGAATTAAGAGTAAGACAGAAAGCAGGATAGAGATGAACAAGGGGGCTTTAGGAAAGGTAGTGGGTGTGTAGACCCAAGTGTTTACAGAAACATATAGGTGAAAGTATTTGATAAGGGTAAAGAGGTTTTTGTGGCATTTATGGATTTGGAAAAGGCGATGATAGGGTGGATAGGGTTGCAATGTGGCAGATGTTGCAGGTGTATGGAATAGGAGGTAGGTTCGAAGCAGTGAAGAGTTTTTATGAGGATAGTGAGGCTCAAGTTAGAGTGTGTGTAGGAGGGAAGGGACTATTTCCAGTAAAAGTGGAATTAGACAAGGATGTGTGATGTCACCGTGGTTGTTCAATATATTTATAGATGGGGTTGTAAGAAAGTGAATGCGAGGGTTTTGGCAAGAGTGTGGGGTTAAAAGATAAAGAATTAAATACAAAGTGGGAGTTGTCACAGTTGCTTTTTGCTGATGACACTGTGCTTTTGGGAGATTCTGAAGAGAAGTTGCAGAGGTTGGTGGATGAATTTGGTAGGGTGTGTAAAAGAAGAAAATTGAAAGTGAATATAGGAAAGAGTAAGGTGATGAGGATAACAAAAAGATTAGGTGACGAAAGATTGATATCAGATTGGAGGGAGAGAGTATGGAGGAGGTGAATGTATTCAGATACAGTGGACCCCGAGTTTAGAGTTCTTACTTCGAACTCGTGTTTCGTAAGCTTTTACATTCGAGAATCGTAAAACCGCTCGTGTTTCGTAACGTATTAGACCTGTCCGCCTGCTCTGTGCCTGCGGGACGCAGGACCGCCAGTGAAGCGTTGTTTACCATTGAGAGAACATTACCTAGCGCTCTTTCAAACATTCACACTACATTTGGTGTTTTTTGGTGATTTAGTGATTGTCACTGTGAAATAAGTCACCATGGGTCCAAAGAAGCTTCCTAGTGGCACCCTGTGGTAGCATTCATGGAGGGAGTGTAGCATTCATGCAGGGAGTGTAGCATTCATGCTAGGAGTGCAGCATTATGCAGGAGTGTAGTATTCATGCAGGAGTGTAGCAGGCATGCAGGAGTGATCATTCATGCAGGGAGTTTAGCATCTCATGCAGGAGTTTAGCATCTCATGCAGGAGTGTAGCATCTCATGCAGGAGTGTAGCATTCATGCAAGGAGTAGCAGGCATGCAGGAGTGTAGCATTCATGCAGGAGTTTAGCATTTATCGGAGCTTAGCATCCATGCAGGAGTGTAGCATCCATGCAGGGAGTGTAGATCATGCAGGGAGTGTAGTATTCATGCAGGGAGTAGCAGGCATGCAGGAGTGTAGCATTCATGCAGGGAGTTTAGCATCTCATGCAGGAGTTTAGCATTCATGCAGGAGTTTAGCATCATGCAGGAGTGTAGCATTCATGCAGGAGTGTAGATTCATGCAAGGAGTGAGCAGGCATGCAGGAGTGTAGATTCATGCAGGAGCTTTAGCATCTCATGCAGGGAGTTTAGCATTCCATGCAGGAGTGAGCATTCATGCAGGGAGTGTAGCATCCATGAGGAGTGTAGCATCCATGCAGGGAGTGAGCATTCATGCAGGAGTGTGCAGGCATGCAGGAGTGTACATTCATGAGGGAGTTTAGCATTCGCAGGGAGTTTAGCATTCATGCAGGGAGTGTAGCATCCATGCAGGGAGTGTAGCATTCATGCAGGAGTGTAGAGGATGCAGGAGTTTAGAGGCATGCAGGAGCAGGCATGCAGGAGTGTAGCATCTCATGCAGTTAGTGAGCAGGCATGCAAGGAGGAGCAGGCATGCAGGGAGTGTAGCAGGCATGCAGGAGTGAGCAGGCATGCAGGGAGTGTAGCATCCATGCAGGGAGTGTAGCAGGCATGCAAGGAGGTAGCAGGCAGCAGGGAGTGTAGCAGGCATGCAGGGAGTGTAGCATTCATGCAGGGAGTGAGCAGGCATGCAGGTAGTGTAGCAGCATGCAGGAGTGTAGCAGGCATGCAGGGAGTGGATTTCCCTTCAGTAGAGGCTGAAGAATCCTCCCCAACAAGTATTTAATTGTGATGAAACAGGCCTGTTTTGGAAGAAAATGCCCAAGAAGACCTTCATTACTCATTACTATCTTCCAGATGCCTGCAACTCTTCAATAAAGGTAAGTAAATGTATATATATATATATTGTTTTTAATTATTTTATATGTGAATATTTTTTGTGGAACGGATTAATTGTATTTACATTATTTCTTATGGAAATAATGGTTCGAATTTGTAAACTTGTGTTAAGTACTAGCTCCTGGAGCGGATTAATTACGATACTGGGGTCCACTGTATTTGGGAGTGGACATGTCAGCAGATGGGTCTATGAAGGATGAGGTGAATCATAGAATTGATGAGGAAAAGGGTGAGTGGAGCACTTCGGAGTCTGTGGAGACAAAGAACTTTGTCCATGGAAGTAAAGAAGGGAATGTATGAGAGTATAGTTATACCAACACTCTTATATGGGTGTGAAGCATGGGTGATGAATGTTGCAATGAGAAGAAGGCTGGAGGCAGTGGAGATGTCATGTCTGAGGTCAATGTGTGGTGTGAATATAATGCAGAGAATTCGGAGTTTGGAAATTAGGAGGAGTGCGGGATTACCAAAACTATTATCCAGAGAGCTGAGGAGGGTTGTTGAGGTGGTTCGGACATGTAGAGAGAATGGAACGAGACAGAATAACCCGAGAGTGTATAAATCTGTAGTGGAGGGAAGGCGGGGTAGGGTCGGCCTAGGAAAGGTTGGAGGGAGGGGTAATGGAAGTTTTGTGTGCGAGGGCTTGGACTTCCAGCAAGCATGTGTGAGCATATTTGATAGGAGTGAATGGAGACAAATGGTTTTTAATACTTGATGTGCTGTTGGAGTGTGAGCAAAGTAACATTTATGAAGGGATTCAGGGAAACCGGCAGGCCGGACTTGAGTCCTGGAGATGGGAAGTACAGTGTCTGCACTCTGAAGGAGGGGTGTTAATGTTGCAGTTTTATAACTGTAGTGTAAAGCACCCCTCTGGCAAGACAGTGATGGAGTGAATGATGATGAAAGTTTTTCTTTTTCGGGCCACCCTGCCTTGGTGGGAATCGGCTGATGTGTTAATAAAAAAAAATAATAAAATTCTGTCAAGAAAATAGTTTGATTTATTGCTGCTCCTGCAGTAACATAGTATTTTAAAGGAAAGGGTAGGGTAGGGTAGTAGTTGCAAGTGTATATAACAAACTTGAAGACTAGTTACCTGGGTAATGCCAGAGGGTAAATAATAACTCATGATAACCCAACAGAGCCAAGTCATGTTGCTTGCTATTTTCTTTGGGTCATTTATAGGTCTTTTCCAAAAATGCCACCCACAACGGTTGACTAATTCCTAGGTGTATATCTTCTGCTGGGTAACAAGGACAGCAAGTGTTAGGAATCTTGCTTATACATTTCCTACCTTGCTCAGGGTCCGACCAAGGTAATTTAGGTTGTGAAGTGCTTTACACAGACAATATACGAGTCCTTGCCAATAGTAAGGACTATCTCAACATTTTAAAATACTTTACATACATGTACATATTGTAGTTTCACTCATTTCTCAGTAGTTATCAAAGTAGTTTACTCTATCTGTATTACCTCATATAATGAGTTCTGTAATTTGGTCCTTAACCTCTTTTAGGTAACCCTACTGCACATCTGTATGGTGTTATTTACATTTTTTTTTTCAATGCTGTACAATAATAATTTTCTTTCATTTCCAGAGTGAAGTTGACATTGAGAATGGGATGATAATGAAAGCTGACTCTGAGGCATTAAAAGCCCAGTTAAATAAGGAAATGAATACGGAAGAGGAAAAATCAACTCCAGTGACAACAGGTGAAAATAATAAGCTTACTGATGTGTAAATAAGGCATCATGTGAGCTCAAACCAGAGTTATCTAGGTGGGGGGTATCTTGGTGCAGCAGTAGAGGTGAGAGGACACCATCAGGCTAGTTACCCTGGTTGAAGCCTACTGGAAGCCTTATTTACGCAATTTTTATATTCAAGATATTGTGAAATCCCAGTTTTCAAGCTTCTTGTCCATTCATATCCTTTACATTGTACTACAAGTTACATACTCTTCCATCAGTAAAGATTATGCACAACACAGTATGTTACATTACCATCTTTCTCAAATGTATTCTCTTCAAGAAGAGTGCCTTAATGGTGAAGGGCTCTTGATCAAAGAAATAGAAACTGTCCTTATTTTCCTTGGATCACATCCAGTTACCTCTTGATTCCACAGGTGCTGTATGAGTCCTGTGGTCTTAGCTCTTTTCAACAATGATGATGATCAGCAAACCTTCTGCGTTATTCTGTCTCCATATCTCCAATTTTATTGTCTTGTTTATAATATTTTTCTATAATTTCTTTGCAATCATATTATCATCTCTGCATAATTTGGGTCCCCGGCAGCGGCAGCAGCGGCATCTGAGCTCCATATTTTTCTCATCACCCAGAGTTTATCAACGCTCCTATGATGACCTAGCTGCAAGCAAAACTGCACTAACCTACGTAGCATCCAGAATGACCCAAGAATACCAGCAGTGAGACCTACAAACCAAATAAACTGACGATTAAAGGAAGACTGCCCACAAACCCAAAGCATCACCCCGCTGCCAAACAAATGCTTACCAGCCTACAGCTTACCAGCCTACAACTTGCCAGCCTACAGCTTACCAGCCCACAGCTTACCAGCCTACAACCTACCAGCCTACAGCCTACCAGCCTACAGCTTACCAGCCTACAGCTTACCAGCCTACAGTTCACCAGCCTACAGCTTACCAGCCTACAGCTTCATCTTGCCGCACCAACTTCCCCGACTACTGTGCTCAAATGAGACGTAACATCAGAAGAACCAAATCCAAAATCAACAAGAAAACACCAAGAAATCTACTAATCAACTTGTCT